>LPNX011165701.1:0-13747 GCA_001517045.1 Pseudotsuga menziesii | reverse complement strand
TAATTTTTTTATTAGCAGTATTACCATTAAAATCTAATTATGCATTAAATGTTGGAAGTTTAGAATATTTTATTAGTATTATTACATAGATTTTGAATTTGAAGAGGAGGCCGATAAATTGGATATTTTACATGGTTGAAACCTGAATTAGCAAAATTTAAATGTGGGTTAAATATTGGAGGTTTACAGCATTTAGTTATTAGTATTACATGACAAGCAAGGGGTGAGGACTCATCCAAACCATGTGCAATGATCAAAACCCTCTTGTTTATATTCTCCTGCATGTTCTATGATTTCAGACACACATGAGGAATTATTGGATTTGGAAGATACATTGCTTAGACATGGCACTCATATCGAGGGCAATGTAGGCCAAGGGGTTTCCACATCTGGGGTTGGCACAACTAGGGCTGGGACATGTGGGGCTAGAAAATCACACACAAATGATCCATTTAGGTCTCCTAACCCTACTAGATCTAGATATCAATGTGGACATGCAGAGGGTTCATAGCATGTCATGTCGCATCCTTGCACAACTTGTCGAAAGATATGATATGGGCCTTCTTTATAGTTTCACGGCGATGGGTTGCTCCAATATGTAAGTCAAATTCTTTCTTCACATAATTTATTATATGTAATTCAAACTCATTCTTCACGTAGTTTATTATTTTTTTATATCACAGTGTTCAATTGTTTCATAAATGATTTATATTTTAAGTATCTCACAATTTCCATGAACACATTTATAGCTGGTGTACAATGACACCCGAGAATCCCATAGTTTGCCTGTTGATGCTAGTGATATGGATGTAGTGATCAATGCTGCATATGACCTTGGTGCTTCACCATTACTTGTAAGAACATTACATTTTTATGTACCATGGTGATTTACATATTTATAGTAGGGTTTGACACATTTAATACATCTTAATATTGATACAATAAATTTTATGCAAGGTGGGAACAATGAGTATGTTGCATGGTCCATCACAGAGAGAGAAAGATTCACAAGTATAGGTATGATTTTAATTATGGTTTTAATGATTCAACATGTACTTTTTTAATCATGGCCTGAGGAATATGGGTCATCATTGGATTCATGAATGAATGCAGCTAAAGTAAGTATGTAGCGGCGGTTATATTTCTTTAACTTCCAAGGAGTAAGGTGAATATATATATATATTCACCTTACTCCTTGGAAGTTAAAGAAATATAACCGCCTCTACATACTTACTTTAGCTGCATTCATTCATGAATCCAATGATTAACTTCCAAGGAGTAAGGTGAATATATATATATATATCCCTCTTGTTGTTACTGGATGGATCAATATACTATTCAACGAATCAACTGGATAACTTGTTTTCCTTCTGGGTTCAAAAGGCCGAAAGGGGTTCACTCAGTTCACCATTTGGAGAGTAGTTAGGATTGGTGGGTGCCGGTTCATTTTGTTTAACCCCCATACCCCAAAAAACTAACAGGATATTATAATCACTCCGTGGTAGGTGAGAAACACCCAACAAATTCACAAAATTGATAATCACCACCAATCTACGCATACGAAAGGAAAGAAATATAGAAACACCCCTTCAACCTGAACAAACAAAGAGCCCTTGCCTCAAATATCAAACGATTTCAAAGTTGATAGCAGTTGATGCTAGGTTGTTGTTCTCATGGTTTAAAAAAAAGTTGATGCAAGGACTTATATTCCCAAGGCCCGGACTTGCTGGAGAAATGGGCTATGGGAGCATATTAGCCTAATTTTCTACATAGATTTTGCATCCTGAGAGGAAGCTTGTAAACTCTGCAAGCACATATATCACCAAAATTGCATTTCTTAGTGGTTGAAAAGGAAGAATACTTGTCCATCTGTTGCAGTCAAGTTAGTTTCAAAAGTTAGTTGATTGGTTTCTTTAGTTGATTAGCAAATTTTAATTGTGCCTTCAATATTGGACTTTTACACCATTTAGTTATTAGTATTACATTTTAATTGGCCAATAAAGGGTATATGTTTATGTTTACCAGTTTATGTTTTTATTAGAATTTGAATTTGAGTGAAAACTTTGGAAAAAGAAAACAATCAATTTTGTTTTATATTTCTTTTGTGGTTGTATTTATTATAAAAATATAGTTACATGTTTTTGTAATTGTATTTATTTTGAAAATACATTTATATGTTTTGGTTTCTTTAGTTATTTTTTATGAAAGGTTGCCTAAAATATGTGTCATAAAACTGCAATTTAACAAATATTATGATTTTATTCATTTTGAATATATAGTTACATGTTTTCTTAGTTGTATTTATTTTGAAAATATAGTTATATGTTTTGTTTTCTTTAGTTCTTCTTTTATGAAAGGTTTTTGAATTATGTATAATAAAACTGTAAATTAGTAAGAGTTGAGTTTTCCACTTTAATGTCATTTACTCTAATCACAATTTTATTTCTTTACTCTAAATTAGTAAGAGTTGAGTTTTCCATTTTAGTGTAGTTTACTCCAATCACAAATTTATTTCTTTATATTTACTAATATTTTATAAAGTTTGTATTGTAATATTTCTGTTAAAACATATGTTGAAACATTTTATTAATATAGAACATTGATATATGGGCAAGTGCATGAATATGGTTCCACTTTTTAGTGTCATTATATAAATCCAAAAGGAACGTCTGAAAATGAAATCCATAATGCATATGTGTTATTGATGGATTGGTTCAGAAAACACGAGCCTAAAACTAAAGCGTAAGCAAGTGCAATATACCACACATGCGTTTTGGAAGAGTACAAATCGCAAGTGCAATATATTGCACATGCACTTTGGAGGAGTACAAATCACAAGTGCGATTAGTAAAACTTAGAAAAAACACAGGCTTGTGGCCTCTATTTTTTTTATTTTGCCTTATGGGTAGCGAAGAACGGAAGGGAGATATATCGATATAGCTTGCATGCGATTTGGAGGGCGTATTTTGAGGGAATAGATCGACAACATTGAATTCAATGGAAGGTAAGAATTGCTTTGAATTTTTGGTTTTGGATTAGGAAAGAGTTGCTTCGAATTTTTGGTTTTGGATTAGGTAATAATTGCTTTGGGTTTTGGTTTTAATTTAATAAATTTTTAATTAAAACAAAGAATGAAATATTAATTCATTTTAAAATTTGTTGTTTTTATATTAATAGAAAACACAAATCCTGAAGAAAATGTCCAAAATGAAACAACCAATAGCCCAAAACCAAACCCAAATCCAAACACCAAACACGATAGGAATTCTGAAATTCTTGCTCGTTTGGGAGCTTTGAGATGCCTTAGTTCACTTTTTAGAGGGGGGACCACATAAGACGATCATTGAAAGAGGCACTAGATAACATTACAAATACAATTTCTATTGATCACCCACCTCTCCCCACCCTACGTACATGCAAATATCTTTTTAGTGCACCCATTGACTTGTTGACATTGACATATATTATTTTATGCAGCCTTCTAGTGAGCTAGTGGCGCTTGAAGAGAACCTAATCGGGGTTGTTGGTCACCCACCTCTCTCGCCCTAGGTACATGTATGTCTCATTTTATTTGAAAAATTCATTGTCCCTCCATGTAGTATAGTTCTCTTTGTACATGCAAGTATCTTTTTGGTGCGCCCATTGATTTGTTGACATTGACATATATTATTTTATGCATCCTTCTAGTGAGCGAGTGGTGCTTTAAGAGCACCCAATCGGGGATGTAACTCACCCACCTCTCCCCCCAGGTACATATATGTCTCACTTTCTTTGAAAAAACAAATGTAGGATGTAGAAACATTTTCAAATATTTATATAATTGTTTGTCTTATACAGGTTTGTAGACGTATCTAATTGTTGGCACCTTTTTTTTTGCAGGATGTTAGCGAGGTACTGATGGTACATGTAGTTACACCCAGAACCACCATCACTTGCACACGGACAATAAGTAAAAATGTTATATTGGCATACATAGAATTTTTATAAATTGGTAAACTAACTTACAAATTTTGGTTTGTGTGAAGTCTTCGAAAATGAGACTTGATCCTCTTGTTTAGCACTGGGCAACACCATTGAGCAGCCGAAAAAAAAATATAGACTTCTAAAAATCCACTGGCAGTGGCAGTGAAAGGGGGGACAAATAGAATTCATGTATAGGGGGGATACATACATGGACTGTTTTGTTTGTATACATGCAGATGTATAGTATGATCCACTATTTTGTATTATGGCCATGGCATGCCATTTCTGAAAACATTATATGTACATATAATATAAAGCAAGCTTCAGATTTATAAATATGGTTGACTTGATATGGGAACATGATATTTATTATATTCCTTTTAGATATGCGTATCCATGTCTTTCATGAAGTGTATGTTTAATTAAAATGATACTTAATGTGTGGTCACCTATGTGATATTATGATATTATAAACCTTATCATAAGATATCCTACTAACTATTTGAAGATATCCAATAATCCAAGGAAGAATGTATGACTCATCCAACTAAGATCAAGTAACCGTTGAGTAAGCCACCTCTAATATGTATATATGTCACATATCATCCAAGGGCCAATCATACACCATGTACCCCAAGTATCATGAAGCACCCCTAAACACGGTGTAAACTATTTTGTATTAACTTCAAAAGGTAATAATCCCTCTTATAAGGAAATTCTTTTCACCAATACAAGTTAGGTCTCATTGCAAATCCATTAGACTTACCATCTAGTTATATCACAACGTAATGTTGACCACCTGTGCATATTAAGGAACATAACTTTGCATCATCAACAACTTTCCAAAATCCATCATCCCTCAAGTCAACACCATGGGAAAAATCACTAGACACCACATCATGAGTTGTGAATAACAATGATAGATAACTTCAGAAATCCATCCTTAATGAAATACCATGGTTTCACCTTCATTTCCTTCCATGGTATTTCATTAAGAATTTGCTCGATCCATGGTTTCATCTTCGTTTCCTTCCATGGTAGGAGGAGAGTCATGTGGTAAACCCTAGAACCTATGAGAATGCCTTACAGCTAAATCATCTTGGGTGTTGGCTGAGGTTTTATACTCTAGATTTATGGACAAAGAAGAAAACAAACATAAACAAACCTACGCAAGCTAAGGCCACAAGAAAACTTAAATGATAGGATTGGCTTATGATAGATGGTTCCTCACTAAGATCTCGAAGTTGTCACAACTCGCGATATACTGCAAGGTCCAATAGTGAAACATGGCAAGGAGGATTGGGAACGTGCCCTTTCCTAAACACCCAACTACCTGGATGGCATGTGTGTTGTAGCTCCCTGAGTGTTGTTCTCTGTGTATTTCTCCAACAAGATGGCCAAAAGGATTTTCTCAGTTGGTTAAGGTATCCTAGAGGGGTCTCTTTATATATGCAAGGTACGTGGGAGATCAAATCCATATTAGTGATGTCTAATACACAATCGTACGAAAGGGGCCTTTCGATATACAATCGACTACATGAAATAGATTTCTATATACCTCAAGGGTACGTGAAAGGTTGTTCTATATATTGATGGTACGTGGAAGAACCACACAGTCCCCAGGATGCAGTGCAGGCATAAAATGACAACACCTATGTTTTAAGATGCCAGAACATGTCTCTACCCTATCACTCAAATTACTAAAACTTTTAACCTAAGATAGCGTTTATTTTATCTTGATGGTTAGTGAATGTTTGTGAGGTGTATATCATGATGCAAATTTAAATTCTATATGTCATGCAAGTATTTTTCTTTCGATGAAATCTAACTAGAGTAGCGGAGAATTTGTTTCTTTCAAAAACAAGATGCCATGCTACTTTCAATAAACCAAACCTCAAGATCTACGACAACCTTTTCAAACACACAATATCTTCACTATTAAAACTATCTAATCTCTGAAAGGAGAAAGGAAGGAGAGCCTCTAATGTCTATTAAAAATAAACTTTCTCAATCAAATTCATAAAGATCTACTTTCCTAAGCACTAATGCAAACCAAGAATGAACTTTTCCTAAGCACTCATAAAGAAACATTTTCCTACATACTCATACAAACAAAACAATCGAGCTAACTTCTTTTGAATTTTTTATCTGATTTTGACAAAAAAAGAGCATAAAACAACTGAAATAAACTAATTCCAAAGAGGCTATGGATCTTCTTTTTTCACAACAAGTTTTTCAGAGAATGAGTGTTAGGAACCCATGTCAATCCTTCTCTTTACTATGTTAGTATATTGTTGTTTGACGCATATGCTTTGTAAGTCGTCCCATAGTAATTGTTGATCCATAGTTTGTGTTATTGTTGTGAGGCGCATATGCTTTGTAAGCCGCCTGTAGTATTTGTTGATCCATAGTTTACATTGGCCCATGGTTTTGACCCATAGTATTGGTGCCCATAGTTTATATTGGCCCATGGTTTTGAACCATGGTATTGGCGCCTATTTTTGGTATATAAGTGTGTGTTGAGGCCAAGGAAGGCACCGTGAAGTTATTTTGTATTGGGCTTGCTCAAAGGAGGTTGCCCCCTCAAAGTGGCTTGCGATTAATATAAAAGTGATTTTGAGTTCTTCTACTATATCGTGTGTTTTGATTACTTGTTTGCTGCAGGGTCCTCACATCTGGTATCATAGCACTTTCCTTGGCACAAGTGGAAATTTTTTTATTTTTTTTTTGGGCGGTGACTTTCAGATCAATTTATGAAACTTTATGCACAAAATAAGAAGAAACAGATTGCATATCTGAATTTCTCTTTAAAAAATACGCAGTTTCAAAAAAAAAATCATCTCATTTGGAGTTCTAAAAGTGGAGATATCGCAGATTTAAAATCTGCAATTTTTCAGAATTTCGGTGACGGCCGCAGAAATTGCGGTGAGAAAATATTCTGACTGAGTGCCCAGATTTCTATTCTGATTTCATGAGTAGAAACAGAGTGGTTGTTCTAGTTCCGGAAACATGCTATAATAGAGATTCTGAGCAATATAGATTCGGTTTTGAACATTGGGTGGAATTTCTACCCAATTTTTTTTTTTCTGTTGCAGGTTCGAATCTGGGAATAATCCCTCTCCGCTTAACTGTGGGAAGTACTTGGGCATAAGCCCTAAAACTCATTATGAGGAGTACCACAGGAACCCCGAAGTAGCTGGCCCATTGAGAGGACCTGCCAGTGAAAAGGGCAACGACCCCTACCTGATTGACTAGTTCCCACCCGTGAGGTAAACCAAGAGCTGTCGTTTGTGGCCAAGTGGTTATCAGTTTTACCTGAGCCGTGGAGTGAGGGGTACTGCCCCAATACGCAAGCCGTCAGACACCATTGGCGACCAAGTGAATCCCTTAAACCGATAGGAAGCCGCACATACCTGGGGTCCATATCTATTTTCAATTGCACAATTGCAGATTTCCTCTGTCCAGAACTGTTGTCGGTCAGTTCCGCGTCGTTGTAGATCCATTTGTTGCCGATCACTTCCACGTCATTGCAGATCCCTTCCTGAAAAATCTCCTGCTTATGGTTGTCACCCACATAAGAGCAAAAATCATGGAGGAAGCACTTGCAGCCATCCAAGCCAAACTCCAGGAACTGGATGAGAAATTTCTTGGTCTCCATCTTGAGCATTCAGCTATGAACACCAGCCACTAGTCCGAGTCTTCATGCACTTGCAGCCATCCAAGCCAAACTCCAGGAACTGGATGAGAAATTTCTTGGTCTCCATCTTGAGCATTCAGCTATGAACCCCAGCCACTAGTCCGAGTCTTCATCAACCAATGGGTTCTCTTCTTCCAGCAATTTTCGCGGACTGAAGCTAGATTTTCCGCGCTTCAATGGTACTGATCCGAATGGATGGATCTATCATGCAGAACAGTATTTCAGCCTTCATAATACTTTTGATGTCCACCAAGTTCCACTTTCCTCCTTTCATTTGGAACATGAAGCTCTTCAATGGTATCGTTGGTACATCAAGGCTCATGAAGAGCCAAAATGACCTACTTTTTGCCAGCTCCTTTCGCACCGATTTGGTCCGAGTGTTTTTGATGACTTCACAGGAGCTCTCACTAAACTTCGCCAAACTGGCACTGTGAAAGAGTATTAAACTGAATTTGAGAAACTAGCTAATCACACTGAAGGATTACCTAATGACTTCTACCGGAGTTGTTTTATTAGTGGTCTAAAGGATGCAATTCGCTCTGAGGTCAAAATGTTTAGTTCCAACACAATGATGGAATCCCTGGGGTTGGCTAAGTTTGCAGAAGACAAGATGACAGCCCAACAGTGCTCCAAATCCTCTTTTGTTCCCTTCTGTAATATGGGTTCTCAATGACCTCCCATTCTGCCAGCTCCTCGCTCACCTCCAATCAAGCATTTGTCTGAAATAGAGATGCAGGCACACAGATAAAAAGGGCTTTGTTATAATTGTGACGAGAAATTCAGTCGGGGACATCAATGTGTTCAACAAAAGATCTATCTCTTGGATGTGGATTCTCCACCTGCCTCTGAAATTGGTGAATAAGTTGCCAATGTAATGGATGCTCTGGTTGACACTCAGGAGCCGCCTACTGACCCTCCATCTCAGGACGACCAGCCCGAGATATCCCTCCATGCTTTAGCTGGAGTCACTGCCCCCCAAACAATGCGGGTATGAGGTTACTTCAAGAAGCTTCCTCTTACGATACTCATTGATTCTGGTAGCACTCATAATTTCATTGACCCTCGGATCACCAAACAAGCTGACTGTTTTATCCATCCTTGCTCCAACTTTGAAGTCATGGTTGCCAATGGGGGCACCTTACCTTGCAAAGGGAAGTGTCGTAATGTGCGTATCTCTATGGGAGATTATAACCTCAGCTCTGACATGTTTGCCTTGACCTTAGGCGGATGTGATGTGGTTTTGGGCGCTCAATGGCTGCGCACACTTGGCCCCATATTATGGGATTTTGCTGAACTTTGGATGCAGTTCTCCCCCGATGGACACAAGCACACATTGAAAGGCTTACAACCAGGGTCTCTCAGCATCATCAGTTCACATCGCATGGAAAAACTCCTTAAGAAGAGCTCCCATGGTGTCATCGTTCAGTTCCATTCCATTCAAATGCAACCATCAGCGGCCCCCACTACTCCTTTGGATCTCCAACAAATTCTGGATCGATATACAGGTGTTTTTGTTGAACCAGTGGGACTTCCACCTTCATGACCAGAGGACCATCATATTCATCTCCTTCTTGGTAGCATTCCTCCCAACATCAGGCCCTATCGCTACCCATTTCACCAAAAAACAGAGATTGAACTCCTCGTTAGGGACTTACTGAAGCAAGGTATTATTCGCCCAAGCACAAGTTCCTTTTCTTCACCAGTTCTTCTTGTCCGCAAAAAAGATGGGTCATGGCGCCTTTGCATTGACTTCTGAGCAATTAATCACCTCACCATCAAGGATAAGTTTCCAATTCCTGTTGTTGATGAGCTCCTTGATGAGCTTCATGGTGCTCAATTTTTCTCCAAGTTGGATCTTCGCTCTGGGTATCATCAAATTCGGGTTCATGAGGATGATATCCCTAAAACAGCTTTCCGCACACATGATGGCCACTATGAGTTTTTGGTCATGCCCTTTGGTCTCACTAATGCTCCTTCCACATTCCAGGCCTTGATGAATCAAATCTTCCGACCCTATTTGCGGAAATTCATTCTGGTATTTTTTGATGATATCCTCATCTATAGTAAAACATGGGCTGAACATCTCCAGCATCTGGCTCTTGTAATGCAACTTTTCTCTGACCATCATCTCCATGCCAAAAAGTCTAAATGTGTTTTTGGCCAAAAGGAAGTTGAGTATCTCGGGCACATTAGCTCAGCACAAGGGGTTCGTGTGGATCCTGCCAAAATCGTTGCCATGAACAATTGGCCGCCTCCTAAGACACTCAAGAGCCTTCGTGCTTTTTTGGGGTTGATTGGCTACTACCACAAGTTTGTCAAGGATTATGGGAAGCTTGCAGCTCCATTAACTGCTCTGTTGAAAAAGGATTCTTTTACATGGACACATGTTACTGAGTGTGCATTTGACAAGCTTAAACAAGCTATGTGTACTACACCTGTTCTAGCTATGCCCGATTTTTCCAAGCCCTTCACTATTAAGAGTGGTGCTTGCGGAAATGGACTTGGTGCTGTTCTCCTTCAAGATGAACACCCCATTGCGTTCACCAGCAAAGCCCTTTCCGGTAAGAATTTAGCTGCCTCTACATATGAGAAGGAAATGATGGCTATTTTGCATGTAGTACAAAAGTGGCGACCCTACCTAGTAGGGAATCATTTCTGTATCAAGACTGATCACCAGAGTTTGAAATATTTCCTAGAAAAGCGTGTATACTCCCCAGCACAATAGAAATGGGTTAGCAAACTCATGGGTTATGACTATGAGATCACTTATAAGAAGGGTAAGGACAATATTGTGGCGGATGCCCTTTCTCGCACATTTGATGACCAAGGTTCTCTTTCCGCTATTTTTATGCCTGTTCCAAATTGGTTGCAATCGGTTCAATAGGATTATGTCAATGACTCTTCATTATCTCACATCATCCAATGCTTGGACAACAACCATTCTGCTGTCCCACATTACTCTAGGGATGGTGCTTCACTGAGATACAAGGGTCGTCTGGTGCTTCCCCAGAACACCTCTCTTCAACAAGCTATCTTCTATGAACTCCATGCTTCTTCGTCAGCAGGGAACTCTAGTTTTCTCAAAACGTATGAACGGGCACGGCACAACTTCTTTTGGCAGGGCATGAAAATGAAAATTCAACAGATGGTGGCTGAATGTGATACCTGCCAGCGCAATAAGGGTGAAACAACACCCCTTCCGGGATTGCTCGAGCCCTTGCCCATACCTACCCGGATATGGACCAATATTTCTATGGATTTCATTGAAGGGCTCCCTAAATCTGGAGGGAAGACTGTGATTTTGGTTGTGGTTGATCGCCTCTCCAAATATAGTCATTTTTGTGCTCTCAGCCATCCCTATACAGCCTCTTCCATTGCTCAAATTTTTCTAGACCAGATATTTTGTCTTCATGGAATGCCTTCTTCCATTGTCTCGGATTGTGATGCGACTTTCACCAGTCATTTTTGGACAGCACTCTTTCACCACACTGGCACCAAACTGAAGATGAGTTCAGGTTATCACCCCCAAACGGATGGTCAGACGGAAATTATCAATAAATCCTTGGAAACTTATCTTCGTTGCTTCTCCTCTGAGCAACAACATCAGTGGGCAAAGTGGCTCCCTCTCGCTAAATGGTGGTAAAATACCTCTTACCACACTGCCTCTAAAATGACTCCATATGAAGCAGTTTATGGTAAGGCACCGCCAGTTCTTCTTCCTTACACCCCCAGCAGTTCTCCAATTCAGGTAGTTGACGCGGTCCTTCGAAACCGCGATGAGGTTCTTCGCATTTTGCGCGAAAACCTTCACATGGCACGAAATCGCATGAAGCAACAAGCTGATCAGCACCGTTCTGAGTGCACTTTTGAAGCTGGTGATATGGTTTTTCTTCGTCTCCAGCCTTACAAGCAATCCTCACTAAAAATCAAAGGGCGTCATAAGCTCGCTCGAAAGTTCTATGGGCCATATAGGATTCTTCAAAAGATTGGGTCTGTTGCTTATAAATTGGAACTTCCGCCTTCTTCCCGCATTCATCAGTATTTCATGTCTCTTGTCTGAAGAAAGTTCTTGGCAGCAACATCCAAGGCCAAACTATTTTACCAGAATTGGATAATGAAGGATCCATCCTTTTGGAGCCGGAGGCTGTCCTCAATCAGCGCACTCGTCAGCTTCGCTCTTGCTCTATCATAGAGATCTTAATTCAATGGAATGGAATGCAGCCCGAGGATGCTATGTGGGAACCACTCCTTCAGATTCAGCGACAATTTCCACATCTAAAGCTTTGAGGACAAAGATTTTTCTAAGGGGGAGGGGATGTTAAGAACCCATGTCAATCATTCTCTTTACTATGTTAGTATATTGTTGTTGGACACATATGCTTTGTAAGTCGTCCCATAGTAATTGTTAATCCATAGTTTGTGTTATTGTTGTGAGGCGCATATGCTTTGTAAGCCGCCTGTAGTATTTGTTGATCCATAGTTTACATTGGCCCATGGTTTTGACCCATAGTATTGGCACCCATAGTTTATATTGGCCCATGGTTTTGACCCATGATATTGGCGCCTATTTTTAGTATATAAGTGTGCGTTGAGGCCAAGGAAGGCACCGTGAAGTTATTTTGTATTGAGCTTGCTCAAACGAGGTTGCCCCCTCGAAGTGGCTTGCAATTAATATAAAAGTGATTTTGAGTTCTGCTGCTATATCGTGTGTTTTGATTACTTGTTTGTTGTAGGGTCCTCACAATGATCTAAGCCAATCATGCATCCAAAACTGTAAATCAAACACAATTCCTTTTCACTAGAATTCCCTATTGATGAAAAATCTTAAATATGAACTCAAAAGAGGAGATTAGGCTAGAAAACTCTCAGATCTAGAAAGCAGACAACAAGCAAATAACACAACAAACTTCAAAGAAGAAAAAAATTTGAAAGTACGTGCTCTAAGGAAATGATGTACTTACCTCGACACACTGTGTATAGATACACTAGAGTTCTAACAGGGGGACGACGCACTGTATTCACTAAGTAGAGGTGCCGACGACGCTATGTGTCATATGCAGAAAGGAGTCAGAGGTACAAAAGGCACCAGTGAGGGACAACGCTTTGTCAAATCTACCCAGGTGCGTCGGCAGATTCATAAGTGGAAAGAATCCAATCACTTGCAAATAAACCAAAATGACGTAGCTAGACTGGTACAGAATTAAGAAAAACTTCAAACAAAGGCAAATTGATGTAAAATTAAGGTGGATTACTCACCTTAATACTCCAAATGAGTTGAGAAAGAGACTGAAAATTTTACAAGTGATATTGTTACCAACCGTTATAGATCTAATAGGATCTTCTCCCGATTTGACTATATCTACCCCAGATCTAACTGGATCAAGCTATCCCCAGTGGAGTCTCCAATTTTGTTTGTAGGAATTCTGCAACCGATGCAGACACTGCTTGTTCCTCTATCCTGTATGGTACAAGTATAGAACAAAACAACACAACAATATATCCTTTCCCTAGATGGTTAATCTACTAATGAAATCACTCTTATACCTCAGATTTGCAGTCTTTAGTCCTTTTCCAACTGCTCTTCATGTGATCTACAGTACCTATAAAGAAGAATTAAGAAAACAAGACAACAAGATGAGAGTAACCAAACAAATTAACAATCTATGCTAGTGATCAAGGAATCGAACAATATTTAACTGATATTAACACAAATCAAATATGGAAAAGGGGAACACTTTCGTATTAATCAAATAAAAAGGTAAAGCTGCAATCAAAGCCTTGATGTTTCTAGCTTTGTCTTCCATAATGGTCATACAACATACTCACAACACTCCACACTCACACAAAGCTATTTTCACACAAACTCACTCAACTTTGCCTCAATACCAGACTTCAATCCAACAACATAAGGATGTTCTTCTTGGTCTGTCCTCACTCCCTCCATGAAGGCTTCTTTTATGGCTAAGGAAAGTCCACATGGGATGACATATAAGAGAAAATCAAGAAAACGCCAACAAGTTCAAAAATGACAAATAGTAGAAAATGATGATGAATCACAACAAATTCAGTATGCATACATTCAAACTT
>LPNX011165685.1:265539-276379 GCA_001517045.1 Pseudotsuga menziesii | reverse complement strand
GCTTTTTCTGCTTTATTCCCTGCTTTTTCAGTGTTTTAAGGCACATAGGAAAGCAAGACTAGGTGAGGTGAATCAGCTTTGTTACCTCTTCCTCCTCCACTAATTCCTCCATGATTTTGCATGTATGAGCTGCCATTTGACCAATCTTTAGCTTGCCCATGCTCCCTTGCTAATTCATGGGGTCCTTGATAGATTTGGGATCAGCTTTTTACACTTATGGGGGATTTGCCTATTTTGGGTAAGCCTGCTTTATGCTAGATTTGGATGCTTCCTCATGCATTCGATTTGCTCATGTATTCTATATATTCAGCAGCCTATGTTATTACAGGGTTGGCTATTGTACACTCAGTTAATATAATTTTGTGTTACAGCTCCATATTCAGTCTCCATTGTTGATAATTTTGCATGATCAATTGTTAATTGCTGTGAGTGAAATTAATCTACTGCAGGCCTGAATTTCTACATTTACTTCGGTTTACTGATTAGTCTTTTCATGTCAAGTAGGTGGAATCTACTTTTGATTATGGGGCTTACTTAGCAATCGTGCTAACGCAGATGAACACTGATTCTTATAGGTTTACAGGTATGATCGAACGAGTATATATTAAAAGAATTTTAAAAAGTCAGCAGTATTTTATTTCCAATTCAAAAAGGTTAGTAATTAAGCTGCTAAACTCTAGACAACTCCTGTAAGGTAAAACCATTTGGCTTCCTTCAGTTTTTCTAGTAGACAAGTTTGGAAGTAAGTAATGAAAGTAAATTTTGTTTGCGACTCTAAACATTAGAATCTCAGTTACAAGTATTTCTACTTTAGTCTATGTAATTAGTAATGTTTATAATGATTGCTATTGTCAGTATTTATGCAATAGTATCTTATCTTGTTTGTGTAATCATTGACCCATATTTTGCTTCTGCAAGATAACTTACAACTTGTTATCTTTTGGATAGTATAACTTTGATTGTGAAAACTACAATAATCATTCCTTTCTATATGAGCTCATGGTTACCTATATTTTGTTTCCATGTCGAACCCTATGGTTCTAGTAATTTTTGGATTCAATAGGTTCATTCCTAGTTGTCATGTTTACTTTTATAATTACTTTACTATCCACTAGACATAGTGAAACTAGAATAAAAACCAAGTTGAGTCATACCGCAAAATCCATCAAAGTATTGTCGCTTGAACTATGTAACATAATTTCATAATAATATTCTTACCTTCAGTTTTGTACTACTTCAAAGTTTCGATACTATTTGAGTTATTAGTTCATGTAAGTTTTATAGATATGCATAATCTATTTGTTCAATAGACATTTAGTCTATAATTAGTCTGTGATTATAAATGTCTTTTAATCTAAAGTTTATAATCCTTTGCACTACTACATTATGCCATTTATATAATTATGACTTGTAATAGTATTATTACCAAAGATTTACTATGTATAAACTATAGTTGTTAAACATCTAGTATAAACTCTCCCATATACATATTTGATCTCTTAACTATAGTGTATACCTAATACATTGATCTAAATCTAATACATGAATTATTTGAATTCTATCAAATAAATAAAACAATGATTAGAGGAAGGATATGCAACTCTTTAAACCGCAATTGCGATGTTGTAATAGAATAACATAAGGTCAAAGTGGAAATAGTCTTATGCATGAATAACTATTGTGTTTTAATGAAGGTTGATGAGTAACAATTCTTGAAGGGTCAACATAACCATAACCATGGATATTATTGTCCCTATACTAACATATGATTAATGTGCAATGATTAATGATTTGGATATCGAATTATTGGTTTAACATTATGGTTTACTCCACGCTCCAATGATCAAATAATTGATTTCTTGTTTTAAGTAGGTACTATAGAACATGACCCTCTTTGCATGGTTTAAATTGTTTGCTACATGGTTGATTCATATCCATGCATGGGAAATATATAATGCTACCGAAACCTAACCATTATCATTTCTATCCCGCAGTTTTCATTGGCTCTAGGGTTGTTTAGCTTGTATCCCATGGCGGCCGTCGTTCCTCTTGGTTCTGGTTATCTTGTGTAATGGTTTCATGCTGCGTTTGTCATTAGTGCATGGTTTTAAAATCCATTTCCATTGTCTTGGTTCTCAGTTTGCGACTTGTGAAGGTCACTACTATTGGTGACTTACTGTCTGTTTAGTTCTCTTTTCGCTACCTTCGTAGCTTGCAGTAAACTTCAGTTTCCAGTTACTGTTCTCGAGGCTCACCAATGTGTGAGGTATTTACCTTGTAGGCTATTGGGTCTTAGCTTGCATAGCCTGTAGGTGATAGTGCTTCATTTAGGCTGCTCGTCATTCTCTTCTATCAAGTAATAATACATTGAGTTCAATTACTTCGTCACCATTCTTACTTTCCTGTTACAATAGTTTGTATTGGTATATTTAACTGATAGTGGTTTGTTGTTTTGCTGCAGGTGCTTGCTGTTGTAAATCTTGTACAATGATAAGTAGACAGTCACCTACAAAGGCCGTGGATCATGGTTCATTTTCGGGTAAGCCCCGTGGTCCAATTGTTGGATTTCTCACTCTACTAGTGTTAGGGTGGTCGATGGTCTCACTCAGGGTTTTGGAAAACCCTCCCTCGACTCGCCATGAGTTATGTTGTTGTGTTAATGTTTCTACAGGCTATTGTTGTACTGCTTAGAATTTAAACCCTCGCTAGGGTAGACTCAGTTTACCTGAGAACTGTAATTAGTTGAAGCTTTGGCTTACGACCAGGTTAAAGTTTGTAGTTTTTTTGTAATGACAGTGCTGTCAGTAGACTTGTTTGGTTTATCATATGTTTACATTACACTCTGTGTAACAAGTTATGGTTTTACCTTTCTTAAATGTAATGAAGTTTATACTCTGTTTGAGTACTCTGTAAGTGTTTATAAATAAATACTTAAGGCTGATGCTTATAGTTGTAACTTAATTCTTGCTTGTTTTGATTGGAGTTATAGATTAGGGTTTGACTTGTAAAAACCCTCATTTTGATATAAATTATTCTTGTTATAATAATTATTTAGTTTTCTATTTGTCTTTAAAGGACTGTGAGCAATTATATTAAACTGGTTATTAATGGTTACATAATTTATGTAAATTTTGGTTTTAATATTTTGATACTTGTAAATGTAATAATTTTAAGGGTATTAACCCTTACATTTATTTCTATAGATGTATGTTATTAGTAAAAGAAAGGGAATAGTTTCTTTATAATCACATTTTGTATATGTTGATCAGTAATGTGTTTCATTTTTGTGCACAATATTTTTAGTTGGTTGTTTAATAGTTTTTAAAAGAATTAACTTGTGTTTAACATAAGTTACTACAGTATATAAAATACAAATAGATTACACTTAGAATATGAGCTAGGGTTTATCCTCCTTTAACTTTTATAGAGTATTATTTTCTGTATTGTTATCTTGTAAATTCGATTACTATCACACAGTTCTCTTCAGTTTGTTTTTATGAATTATTAATTTATAAACATCAGTGTTTATTGTTAATAATAATATTATTTGTATTAATAATATTATTATCCAGGTATAATGTATCCTCTTAAGTTTATGTTTGTATTTAATTGTATAATAAATAAGAGTGAGAGCAGTCTATAACTATTATGTTTATTTAATAAAATTATTTCTATAAGCTTACTGAAAGAATAAAAGAACTTTCCTACCTGTCAATACTCTTTCCATGTATACTGTCTGTAATTGTATAAGGACAGTTTCTTATTAATAATAAATCAAGCATAGGTTACTACTGTTCTTTAGTTAATAATACTAAGAAAACAATACTGTAATATTTATCAAGTTCTTATTTAGAGTTCAGATAGTTACAGGTAAACTAGTTAGCACTAAAGGAAAAGAGATAAACTATCCGTACTATTTTTACATATTTTCTTAACATAAATGGTAATTTTCAACTGATAATACTAGTTCTTTTATTTCAGTATAAATATACAGTTTATAGAAGCAGATACTATGTAGAAGAATGAGTTATATGCTTAAACATACAATTGTTAGTAAGTAAGATGATTCTTGTTTCTTTTCTAATATTTTAAATAGTCAGTCTAGTTCTACCAATAACTCTACAAACATATTAATAAGCTTTCTATAAAAATAACTATCTACTGAAAGAAAACATTTCAATACTCAGAAAAACATAAGTGTTCTATTCATTCATATTTCAATCATACTTCATTCATTTAAACACACTACCTGTGCTAGAGTACAATCTGGATTACTCCAGATGGGGAAAAACACAGGTAGGATCTATCTTTCATCAAAGTACAGATTCAGCGTTGAAACAACTAAGAGATTTCAACTTAACAATTTACAGCATAACATATAATCATTCATTATTTGCTAAAAAAAAGTTATAAACTATAACATAGAAATAAAAAGATAATGGAACCTGTTTTTAAAACTGGATGACAACAGAAATGGGAGGCCGTTCCTCCCTACCAACTCCTGGAGAGCGCTCAAACAACGACTTCTCAGGACCCTCGAGCCTGCTCTGGTCTCCTTGGATGGAACTAGGTGGAGCAATCAACAAAACACTAGTCCTGAGACTCCATACCAACTCTGCATACTACAGTAAGACCTATCAGCTGCAAAGCTGTACTAGATCACCTTCCTACAGTTTTCCCTTTCCAGTGAATTCCTTGAAGTGCATTCACCTAAATGATTCTTCTCTTGGAATGAGCAGCCTCAACTCTCTACATTGGGTACTTTTTATTAGGATTGCCTAGGTCTTTTTGGGTTAGTTGTCATTAATTGAGCCACCTACTTTGATCCCACTTTCTTGGGGGTTCATGACCCTGAATGTAGGGATGTTGCCACCTGCAACATAAAAAGTGTTTGAGGATGCTGCCACTTGTCTTTTTGCTCTCCACCTAGTTCCATCCACCAACTTGACCAGTAACACTATTTTTAACAGCTCTCCCAAACTGTTGTCTCCACCTTTATTTATTTAAAATTAAATATTCAGAATTAAATTCCACATCCTTGACTTTGCTGAGTCATCAGTTTCAACTTAGCATTAAATTTAACATAATGTCTTGGAATAGAATCAAAATATGATAACATTATTTTACAAAATTGGGGCATGTGACACTTAAGAGATGAACTTGTTGGCCCTCTTGAAGAACTTGAGAAATGCAGGAAAAAAGAACAAACAATCAAGTTATATCATTAGTGAATTGGAAGCTCAATGTTTAGATTCCAAAAGAATTGAGGAGGATCTGAACCTACAGCTCAAGAGAAAAATACAAGAATCTGAGAAACTTGAAGAAGAGATCATACAATTCAAGAAAAAGCTTGATGAAGGATCTACCAAATAAAAGTTTGAAAATAGATCAAGGACTCTAGATGACATCCTAAATAGCCAAAGAGCATCAAGTGATATATCTGGCTTGGGTTTTAACAAGGAAACAAAACCGTAATGTTTCTCTTTCACAAATCAAGGAGGAAACAAGAAAAGTTATGCTAAAGCACTAGAGAGTTTAGTGAAAAAGGAAGAGAGCTAGAGAATTGCCCCAAACTCTCAAGATAAAAACAGAAGTAATATGGTGCCTAAAAGACCAATTAGATATATGCAGATATTCCTTAGTCACTACTACTCTTGTAATAACTTTGGTTATAAATCCTTAAACTACAGAGCTAATGGGAAGGTGCCTAAATACAAGAAGAAGGTATCAAGTAATAAACCAAAAGGAAATCATAACCTTTTTACACTTACGCATAAATATGACATAGAGTGTTACAAATGTAATAACCATGGACATATGGAAAGAGATTGTAAACTGATGAATCCTACAAGAAGGAGAGTTATAATTAAGTATCAAGAGTCTAGATCAAAGACGAAGAAAAATCAGTCAGAGACAAATAAACAAAAGAAGTATTGGAGGGAAAAGGAAGAAAAGGAAAGTTCCATGATTTCTCTATGTGCAATGGAAAATAAACATCTATGGCACTTGGACAATGGCTTGTTAAAACATATGACTGGTGACCCAAACAAACTCATAACACTAAATGATAATAAGGGTAAAGTCACTTTTGGAGACAATTAGTCTTCCAAGTTAATTGGGAAAGGAACAATTGTTTTTATTAAAAAGATCAAAGCAGAAAATGTATTACTAGAAGAAAATCTCAAGCCCAATCTCCTCAGTGTAAGTCAAACATGTGATCAAGGGCACATCCGTACTTTTGATTCAGAGAAATGTGATATTATGACAAAGGACTCAGGAAGAGTTGTTGGAATTTTTGTAAGAAATTCAAACAACGTATACATCCAAAAAAATGAAAATCAATCTTACTTAACTATGATGAAGATGAATGAATAAAAAGGGAATATACAAAGGAAAGTGAAGAAGAATCCCCAAGACCTGATACAAAAAATCCATCTAGAAGGATACAAAAGAATCATTCAGAAACACAGATCATAGGAGATAAAAATGTTGGAGTCAGTACAAGGAGACAACTAAATTTTAAAGAACAAGCCCTACTCTCAATAGTTGAACCTAATTTTTTACAGAGGAAAGTAAGAACAATGAATGGGTCAAAGCCGTGGATGAAGAATTAGATCAGACTGAGAAAAATGAGACCTATGAACTTGTCCCAAGACATAAAGATAAGAATGTTATAGGTACCAAATGGGTTTTCAAGAACAAATTCAATCACGATGGTCAAGTAATAAGGAACGAGGATATACTAGTATGTAAAGGGTATGATCAAGTAGAAGGGATTAATTTTGAAGAAACTTATGCTCTTGTGGCAAGAATTGAAGCAAACAAAATGTTTCTAGCACTCTCATGCCATAAAAAATTTAAAGTTTATCAAATGGATGTTAAGTCTGCATTTTTGAATGGAAAGATAGAATAAGAGGTTTATATTGAGAAACTTGAAGGTTTCCTATTATCATAAAACATAGACTATGTCTGAAAACTAAAAAAGGCACTCTACGTTCTCAAACAAGCTCCAAGGGCATGGTTTTCAAGGATAGACAACTACCTAAAACAATAAGGTTTTAAAAGAGGTGCCATTAAAAGCAATCTCTATTTAAAAATCAAAGATGAAAATATGATCATTGTTGTTGTTTATGTATATGACATCATATTTGAAAGCAATTTACAAATACTAGGTGTATATTTTTCCTCTGAAATGAAGAAGGAATTCAAAATGTCAATGTTGGGGGAAATAACATTTTTCTTGGGATTACAGGTCTATCAAACATACAAAGTAATCTTTATATCTCAAACTAAGTACATCAAAGACATATTTAAGATATTTAAGATGGAAGACTCCGAACATGTTAGTACACCTATGATCACATGTTGTAAATTAAGTAAAGACGATGAATCTCTGGAAGTGGAACATACCATGTACAGATCCATGATAGATAGCTTGCTATATGTGACATCTACAAGACCAAATGTAATGCAAGGTGTAGGATTAGTTGCTAGGGTTCAATCAAGCCACAAAGAAATGCATGTAACTGTAGTAAAAGGAATTTTCAAATACTTGAAAGTTACTATGGAATATGGGTTATGGTATCCAAAAAGTCAAGACTTTGTTTTAAAATCATTTGCTGATCCAGATTGGGAAGGAAGTGTGGATGATCGAAAGAGTACTAGTGGAGCATAATTTTTTTTAGGAAATTGTTTGGTTTCATGGTTAAGTAAAAAACAATATTCCATTTCACTCTCCACGGTAGAGGCTGAATATATTGTTTCCGCATCATGCTGCACCCAGGTCATTTGGATGAAGCAGACATTAGATGGCTTACTAGTGAAGTATGAGCACCCAATAAGAATAAATTGCGATAATACTAGTTCCATAAACATCTCATAAAACTGGGTCATGCACTCCAAGACAAAACACTACCAATAAAATATCACTTCCTAAGAGAACAAGTATCCAAGAAGGTTTTCAAACTGGAGTATGTTAACACAAAAGAATAGGTTGCTGACATTTTCACCAAGCCACTTCCTAAGAAATATTTTGAGCATCTTAGAGAGAATATAGGAGTAATTCCCTTACAATTATTTTAGAAGAAGAAGAACAATCTCTGGGGGAGATATGATGACAGGGGGAGTTGTTAGAAGACTAAAAATCCTCAATAGCATAACAGGTTATCATTTTTCATTATTGTCAAAGGGGGAGAATGTTTAGATATTTCCATCAATTTCAAATGGGGAGATTGTTGAGAATATAGTTATCATTGATGTCAAAGATATTCACAAATGACAAATAAATAACCAGTAAGATATGGTAGCAGGATGAGTGCATCAATGACAAACAAAAAAGGTGTATGAGTGCAAGAGTGAAAGAGATTAGAATATCATGTGGAAGAGATTAGAGTTGATAGAATATCAACGGTCGAGGGTAATTTTGCTGGAGAGAGAGCATGGAGGATAAAAGGGCAGTCGAGATGCAGAATCTAAAAATAATCATTGGATTAACATATATATCAAAGAAGGGGATTGATCACAAAAACATATCAATGGTTGTCATCAATTTCATTGGGAGAACTAGCGCAGATAAAATAAATCTTGATGTGCACAAAATTTCAATGATCATCGAACGATCCACAATCCATTTCATTAAGTCAACTAGAAAGCACGTTAATAATCTAGATGGTCGTGCAATATTAAAAATCTATCTACTTTGTTCTATTCTCTGACATTGATTCGATTTGACAGAGATCCAACAAATAAGGATCATTTCACTTAGTATAATATCCCAGAGAATAATTTTATTGAAGATCAATGGTTAGGATTGAATCTATATGGAAATCTACTATGGTGGATGATTTACGCACAAAGTAAAGTGAAGGTATGCAATCCACATTAGATCATAGATCGTTGGTCATAATTGAACCCTACAAAAGAAAATAACAGCTTAGATGGAAAGCGGAAGTCAAAAAATCGAAAGCATATAATTGAGAAAAGACTGTGGGAAAGTCATAGTTTTTCATTCTGCATCCCACAATGTGGAATATCAAAGACTAGAAATACATCTAGAAAATATCGATGATGCAAAAGGACTAGTGCAGAAAGCAGAAGATGGAGAATTGCAAAAGAAACGTATGATTTTTTGGGAACCTGCATTCCACAACCCACGATCCGGATGACTGAAGGCCAGAAAGAGATCCGTATAAGATCGACGGTGCAGAAAGTTTAGTATGGAAAACGGAAGGCATAAAATTGTGAAAGAAACATTTGGGCTTTTGAGAACCCGCACTCTGCACCCCACGTTCCAAAAGATCAACGGTCACAAATAATCCCACAGGAGATCAATGGTGTAGAATGATTGGTACATAAATATTAGCGCAGAAGAGGAAATATCTAAATGAAATTTTGGAAAAGCCACAAACCCACATTATGATATCCATATCTTATCTCATATAACCGAGCACAGAAAAGCCCACAGGAGATCAATGGTGCATAACGTTTGGTTTGGAAAGTGCAAAATCAAGAAATGATATTTAAATCACATATCCGATATTCGATTTCCACCTTAGATCGATGGTCACAAAAGGATTGAAGGAGATCAATGGTGCAGAATAGTTGAGGCAGAAATCTAAGTGCAGAAATATATTTTGAGAAATGTCATAGTTGAGAAATCTGCATACCGCATCCTATATTAGATATACGGCCAAGAAGAAGCCCGATATCAAACCAATGGCTTAGGATGGATGCAGAAATGAAGAGTGCAAAAGGTCATGATTGGAAGATTCACAAAGAGGTATGATTAATGAAAAGACTCTATGGTGAAGAGATGTGTTTGCAGCAAGACATGGAGGTATTTCTCGACATATTGATTGAAGGAAATAACTTGTCAATGTGATTGTGATTGTGATTGATAGAGTCCAAGGACTGAATGACTGACTGATAAAAATAAGTTCAAGGTGGCAGGGTGGTGCAAACAAATCTACAAGTATGAAAAGGGTGGAGTAGCATCCTAGACTGTTGTAGTAAGAAGAAACTTAGGGTGTTGTAACATTTTTATTTGTTGTAGTAGGAATAAACCCTAGGTGTTGTAGCATCCTTATATGTGGTAGTAGGTAGAAACCCAAGGTGTTGTTGCATCCTTATATGTGGTAGTAGGTAGAAACCCAAGGTGTTGTTGCATCCTTTTTATAGCATTAGATAAAGCAATTTTGTAGATTCATCTTTTTAATGAGTTTGAATTGGTGGTTTTCTCTTTGAGGTTTCCACGTTAAAATTTGTCTCTTAACCTGTTTTTTTCATTGTGTGTTTTTTTAAAGAAAAAGAAAATACCGATTCACCCCCGCCCCTCAGTATTGTAGAATAATACAACACACTATACCCCCTTTATCACTAATCAACCTAAGTTCCTCCCCAAATACCTAACCCCCCTACCTCTCCCCCTACCATCTTCTCTTCCCCCAAACTCTTACTAACCCCTTCTCTCACTCTCTCTCACTCCCCAACACATCCAAATACAATTGAACCCCACCCTCTATCTATTCCCCAAACCCCTAACACATCACTTCCCCATTGGTTCCCTCTCTCTTTCTTTCTCTCTCTCTCTCTCTCACACACACACAAAAAAACATAATTATGAATCCCCCTACCACTAACAACTCCCTCATCTCTCTCTCTCTCTCCCACCCCCCTTCCCCCTCTTCCCACCACTCTTACTAGCACCTTCTCTCACTTCCATACTCCTCCACCTACACTTACCCCTGAAACCATCCCTCTCTCTCTCTCTAACCCCTTGTCTCACTCACCCTATATATATACCTCTAACCCTTTATAATCCCCTAATCTCTCTCTTTGTATC
>LPNX011165685.1:191581-265253 GCA_001517045.1 Pseudotsuga menziesii | reverse complement strand
CCCCCCCCCCCCCCCTCTCTCTCCTATTATTCCCATTAACTCTTATAATTCCCTTTCTCACTTTATATCCCTCCCCTACTTCTCCACCCAAACCCAACCTTGGTGCACCCTCTGTCTCTCTCTCCCCTCCTCCCCCTTACCCTTACTAGACTTATCTATAACTCTCTTTCTCACCTGCTTCACTTATCCCAAAAATCCTAATAACCCCTTATTTCTATATTTCTAACCCTTTAACACCCCCTATTCTTCTATATCTAATCCATTAACCCCCCCCATCCTTTTTACCTTATCATCAACAAGCCAAATAATATAGTTGTAATGTTAAATATCGCATACACATTTTAGCAAAAAAAAACGTGTACACATTATGCTTACCTATGATCCTAATCCCCCAAACCACCACACACACATCCCTATTTATCACCATACCACTAAGACCCCCCCTCCTCTCTCTCTCTCTCTATCACACACACACACACCTATTTCTCCCCCTACCACTAACACCTCCCCCCATTTTCCCCATAACTCATACTAAACCCCCGTATTCCCCCTAATTCTCACTAAACTCCCTCTTCCTCCTCTTGCTTCCTATAATCCCCCCTCGTCCTCTCTCACTCCCCCCTCTTCTCCACTACCTCTCCCTCTCTCTCTAACCTAAGGACCCACACCGCACACCTATACCCCCCTTTCTCTCTAATCACCCTAAGTTCCTCCCCAAATGCCTGAATCCCCCCCACCTCTCTCTCTTCTCCTTGAACCTATTCCCCTTAACTATTACTAACCCCTTCCCTCACTCTCTCTCACTCTCTAGATTTCTCTTGTTTTTTTCTGAATCTGATGCTTGTTTCCTTTGTCCATACCACTACGCATCTCTGGCAACTACAAATGAATGACAATATTTCTTGATCAGGTAACTGAACTAATACTGTCCAGGAATAAAAAAGTTTGAAAATTTAAAATATGACTCAATTATACATAAAAAAAAATCACTACATCCATCCAGGGTATATATACCTTTGGTGTCCTCCTCCTTGCAAAGAGTCTCTGTGCAATGCTTCTATGCAAATAAAAAAAACTATGTCAATTATCTCAACAATTATCAACATGTACATGAATGAGAAAGTACTAACCAATTATGTAATAATGAAATTTTCACCAAAAAATTGGTTCCTGGGAATGAGACTGGGTTTCTTCAGTAGCAATACAAGCTATAGGTTGAAAACCAACCTTGGTTGCGTGTACTAATGTACCAGGGTGTGGCTACATTCACCAAATGATAAAATAGTTAGACATCGTGCATGTCCATAGACAATACAAATGAACTATACATTTACAAATATTCAAGTAGATGTACCTTTGTGTGACTTATCCCTATTGTAGATGCAACATTGACTGCAACATTAACAACCCCACTAAGATCTGTCACAGATGACTCTACATCCTGATGGTGTAAACATGCAAAAATAACATTAAGAAAACTTAGTTGTGAAGTGAATTCAAAGCTAACTAGAAACTACCAATGGAAGTGTGTACATTACCATGGAATCAGTAGGTTCATTGTCATGGACACCTGCTCTTTTTAAGGAAGAGGGTTGTCTACTGTAGACAACATGCTTATCTACATTTGAAGTAAGGAGAGATCCAAACCAAAGAAGTGGTGTAGGGATTTACGATGATGTCTACAGTCATAAATTGTTAGCATAGTTATACATGGAATTGAATGGATGTAATAATGTCTACTAAAAAATAACATGTTGTAATATACTTACCTCTTCCTGGGAAATATCTCCCCCATGGGAGGGACCACTGCCAACAATTTCTTTCCCCTTTGCAGATCCAGATGGCATCTGCAAGTTTAAAAATGATAAATATTAGCAAATATAAAGGAGTTTACAATAATAAATTTAAATAATTTGAACAAGATTCAGTCATTAACCATGTACATAGATTCCCGAGCTAATCATAAAATCCACTTGGGGGTAATTCATTGAGATCAATGTCTGTAGCATCCGGTTCAAAATGGGTTTCCTGCAACTTCAAAAATTGTAAATATTAGACCATTTAAAAAATTAATGAACACTAACACATGTATTAACAAAATGATATGTATTAATAAAAGGACACATGTTGAAATATTACCTCGATGTTGGTTGTTTGAGCCTCAGATACAACCACACCGGGTGCACTACTACCCCTCTTCGAGGAATCAAGCTCCTGGGAGAGTAAAAATTGCATATATTAAGAATATTTTAATATGTGTACAATATGGAAATATTAAAAATTGAACAACAATATATTTTTAACGTTGTCCTTACCTAACCACAAGTCATCATAGAGGTACAATTTGTTGGTCCATGACCATAACATGATTGAGCACACTTTGTGCACACGTGTGGCTCGCTTTGGGGCACATGGGATGTCGGTATATCCCCAATAATAGATGGTCCTCTACCACTGGAAGGTGGTGGTTGTACCCCACTAGAGGAAGAGGGCCCTTCCTGGTTGATAGTTGTGGTGTGTTGGGAAATCATCTCAGCTAGCGTAAGAAATGCCTCTTATGTCTGGGTAACCATATCATGTGCATGAGGGATGCATGGACTTGTTAGCTGGGAAATGGGTGGAGGAATATGTCAATTGGCATCTCTATGCCTAGAATTGGGTCAATTTTGGGGAATCCCCCTACCAACTCCCCGGAACCTCAACATTTTAAAATAGTTGACATGTTTTCCCATCACAAACTATGCATAAAGTTTTCAGAGGAAGTACAATGGAACTTCCCTGTTGTTGTGTAGGGGAATATTGAAAACCATGTGCCATATGTCCATCCAATGGTCTCTAATGCGTTGAAAGATGCACCACTCAATCAAAATATGGCTTGTTTCTCTCTGGAATACCATCCATCCCAGGCACTCTAAATAATGTATATATGTGCTCTTTTGTTATTTTGAGCTACTTGATTTTGTTGTAGCTCAAACCATCGACATATTCTTGTATTTTTTTCTCTTGTAGGATGCTATACTATACAAAGCATCATTCGATCTACTGATCGTATCCACTATGGTCAGCAATGATGGTAACAAGGAGCGACAGAGTTCATCTCCACCCCTCCAAGAAGAACCAATCTCTCTCAGATGACCAATAAATCTCAATATCTTCGCATTGTGGTCCATATTATCCATTGCAATCATAAATACAAATAAAATATCATTAGAAAAATAAACACATGGTATAATGACATCTCTAAGAAATGAAAAGTGCAAAACTAATGCACAGAAAATAACAACATAAACTAAATTTATAATTTAAATTTTAAAATTGATCTTGAATTTTATAGTAAAGAATAAACATTTAACATTTTTTCATCTTAAATTTATGTTGTAAATTCAAGTATTAATTACGATTTCTGTATGCATGTGTACATAAATTTTCCTATGTGCATATGTTGATTGGGAATCTCCTCTAGCTTATTTTAAGGCTTGGATTATGAAGTTTCATTGAAATTGTGAGGTGTTGACTAATTCCCTTGCAAGACCAATTCCCAGATTGTGGGTAGAGGCAAGGGATAGATCCTAGAAGAGGTAGCAAAAGGTGTTATTGATGAATAAAATCCCAATATAGGAAAGGATTTTGAAAGATATGTAATTATTTGTTGTAGCATTAATTGTTTTGGACTCCAAAGTCCATCTAAAATATCTTTGTTTATATGTAATTTGGGCCATGTATGGATTCCACTTGATGTTATTTTAGTTGTATGCACTCTTTCTATATACCCATGATATACTTTGTATAATTGCGTATTGTGGATTTTATGGTTGCAAGGTTTCCACTGGATTCTATCATGTATGATAGTATGTGATTGGCATGTAATCAAACACACTGAACCTCCCTATGTATCTTGATGTTCGTAGATCCTACTATTGAAATTTGTTGTCTTGAGCTTAACCAAAATGAACCTTTCAGTCAAGAGTAAATATTTTGTAAACATATGAAGCTTCTAAACCTTATTTTAACACTTGGATTAGGAAGTTTCATCAAAACTATAAGGTGCTTATTAATGTCCTTGGATGAATAAATTCGATATTTCAGATAGAGGCAAGGGATTTACGATGTTTGTTTATGTATTTTAGGGAAGATATGGATTCTACTTGAATTTTTTTTAGTTGTATGTAACCTTGCAATATACTTGAAAAGATTTGCATATTTGTCAATTTTGGTTTGGATTCATAAGGATGCTTGTGAATATACATATGCAAATAGTGAAGTTGATTTGTTTTTTATGAGTAAACTGGGGTTTTGGTTTACATTGGGCATGAAAATTACTTATGAAAAATTGCAATATACTTGACAAACTTTGCATATTTGTGAATTTTGGTATAAATTCACAAGGATGGTTGTGAATATTCATATGCAAATAGTGAAATTGATTTGTTTTTTATGAGTAAATTGGGGTTTTGGTTTCCATTGGGCATGTGAAATTTGGTATGGATTCACAAGGATGCTTGTGAATATGGATATGCAAATAGTCAAAATGAATTGTTTTTATGATTAAATTTGGGTTTTGGTTTCCATTGGGCATGCAAATTCCTTTACGGGCATATAAATGAAAAAATGGTTTAAATTCATATTAGGACATAGAAATTATTGAATATAGGGAAATTAGCATGAGAGGATATGAAGAAAATATCTCAAAAGGAAGAGATTTATCCCCATGGTGGAGATTGTTGGCCTTTTCTCACCCAAAACACATTTTCTCTAGCTTGTTTTGCTCTGCCCGAACTCATTCCAGCGCGTGGTTGTGGAGAAAATGATGGGCTCTACATGTTTTAACCATAAAACAAGTTTTATATAACACACAAACAATTTTATAACTATAACATGAGCATTTTTTTATTCACTGCAACATGTGCGCGTTGTTTTTCACTATCCTAATTGGCAAGCATGTTGGGAGCCTTAGGACTAGGCTTGGTAGCGTTGGGATTGTTTGGGATGATTTATATTTTATGGACCTTGAGTGATTGAATTAAATATACCATTGCATCTAAAATATCCCTCAACTTTGTGCACTCACCTTCAACTCACATCCAAATCACGCCAAGTTATCAAGCTATTAAGCTCATTTTTTAGCAAGTGTGCCCCCTCATGCTGATTTTTTATATCTAAGCATGCTCTCATACCTCATTCCAAAAAGATGAAAGTGCATGGAACCTCTACTGATATTTGAATGTAATATTTTTGTTTGAATAAAATAATTTGGAGGTAAATAACTATGTAACAATTTTATGTGTGGATGGATATTGTCTTGAGCTTTTGAAGTAAGCCACAGTGTTCATTTTCTTGCATCTCTTTAGTTAATTTTGGCCTTTGAAGGGGAGTTTTTTCTTGGTAGGGTACGTTTTAAAATATTGTTTTCTTGAAGATATTAATATTTATTTGTTTCATATATCTCGGAAGTACATTTTTATTTTGTTTAATAATCTTGTTTTCTGATTTTTTTTTGTGGCAGGTGGCACCAAATTTCTTAACCATTTTTTGTGCACGTATTTTGTATTAGTTGCAGGTTGTGTAGATTGAAGAAGAGTTTGAGTTTCCTTACATATTCCTTCTCTTCAACAATTTCAGAATACATAGTCCTTCTTTGTTCCATTGTGAAGAACTCCATCATCCATATTCCCACATCAAGCTTCTTTCTATCTTTTTTCATTCTACAAAATTATTCATTTTTGTTACCAGCTACTTTGATAATTGTTATTTCGATTTAGTATATTAATAAATATCACAAAATAAATATGATTTAAATTTATCATTTAGTTAGATCTGATTTTTAAAGTCAAAACTCATAGATTTAGCTCTTAACAAGTGTATTTTTCATTATTTTAATTGTTTATCTTAAAAAAAAGTACTTCAAAAAACATGTTAAAATTTTATCATTATATTTTATTATTTGACATATTTGATTAATCATTGCTTTTTGTTTTGCAACAATTCATGAACAAGTAAGGAGGCACTTTGGTGAAAATTTGAAGATTTGAGCAACCTGGAGGCTTTCCTTCTTGTCACTCATTCCATAGGAATTATTCAAGCCTCTTTTACTTGTAAACTCATGTATCCTATTACAAAAAGGAAAAAACTTGTTTAATAATTGTAATCATTGTAAAAAAGAGAGAAAAGTGGGCATCCAAGTTCCCATACCCCATCCCCCTTGGGGGGATTCACATCTTTTTTTTTTCAAGTTTTTTTATTTTCTTAAGTTAAAATTAATGAATCTAGATGTGTTCTTCGAAATGAGAGTGTCATCACTATGATTTAAATAAATCATACTTAGGTTTAAAATTCTTAAAACAAATAAGGATTCAATTCGTGTATGCTATTGTGACCACTGCGGGACATTGGATTGATCAGTGGGACAATTAGAAAAGAATTGGAGTGAATAGTAATTAGTTTCACACTCTAATTAAAATTCCTAAAGAGAAAAGCCAGCACTTTTTGATATTATTAAGTTGTAGGGAAATTCTTCAAGTTAAGCAGGAACTACTAGAAAGTGAATGTGGGGCCCCGTTAGGATACACTCTTGTTGGTGTAGTGTTGAGAAAACCCCATGAATCCATCTAGCTCACACATCAATCTGAGAGCCACTTCTTGGTAAATTAAGACATATTCGTCATATCCTTTGGGTATATTTGGAATACTATTTCCCCATTTTAATAATTAGATCATTACCACACTTTAAATAAAATTGACCAAGAATCAACCCACTCCTTAATCGCTCATCCAATTAACTTAAAAGGAACAAATCGAGAAAACTACAATACTTATTGAGAGATCACTAGCAACCCTCATTCACAAAAGCACTCCAATAGCACTGGTCTTTATTGTATCATTTATCTCTGAGTATTTAAGTTAATTCATGTGTTGAGTGACTATTGCTTACATGTTGGTGATTTAATTTTTTTTTGCAAAATTATCTTAGTTGCAGTATTTTATATCATTGTATCCCATATACTCGTTGTTTCACTTTCATAGATTAAACAAACTTAGTTTATTTTACCATGGAGCACTCCCCTAGGCTTTGCTAGGAGAGAGCCTAGACGGAGGAGTCAAGATCAAGTGACAACACTTGAATCTTGCTTGCCCATGTTGGCTGGAATATTTCACCTTCTGCAGACAGCAAGGTGTTCCACCGGTCTGAATGGTTCAGATCCAGAACAAATAGAGGACAGAGGTTGAAGACTCTCCCTAGACACTGTAGATATCTAGAATACAAGGCTTTGACAGTTCACTTGTGTACCTCCAAAAAAGCTCAACACGAAACGAATCAAAGCAACCAGAATATGATCTACTAATCTATGCTAGTGACTAAGGAATCTAGCAATATATATCTGAAATCAAACATCAACAATATATATGGGACATAAAATCAACTTGCATTATAAATATGAAGAAGTTTACAACCAATCCTTAGGGTTGACATGCATCTCCATGAAACCATCTCTTCATCCCCAAAAGCTTTGACTCTAGCTCTCTATGGTCTCTCCAAATGATCTTGGGCTAAGAATCAATCCAACAGCATAACAATAGCTTCAATCTTCTCCTCTCAACCATGGCTATGAGCTCATATTTATAGGGCTTTAATGGATAGAGATGGTTGAGAAATTAGTGGGTGAGGTGGCCTCTAAGATCCTAGGATGAGGGATCTCGAGCTCAACCAAACCACAACAGTAGGGATAAGGCAGTACATGAGGCTTATCATCTTGCATCCTCAAGAAAATTCTCTTTTTCCCTTTTTACCCAGGGTACCGCGCTTCTCCTTCTATGACAGAGTGGTTCTGGTAATAACCACCTATGGACCAAGGGCAATGGGCACTGGCACCACTTGTGGACAACCTATGAAAGGTGGTGTAAGCAGGGGTACCTCTCTTGGATAAAGGGGCATGCATGGTGTTGGGAATTTGTATGACAGATTGATGAAAAACCATTTAGTTTCCATTCCAGAAGCTGGGATTCAAGGAAAGTAGGTATGTCAAATGTCTTATCACATGATGGTGACAGGATTTTGGTATAACAGGATGCCCCCCCAAAGCATGAGTCTTAGAGTGATACGATAAATGATAGTTTTGAGAACAAGTCTTCGCTAGGAGATGAAAATGTCGGCTCGATCAAAGTATGTAGTCAAGTAGGCATCTGTAGTACATCCGTATGTTGACTCATAGACACAAGTAACCAAACTCATAGCTGTAGACCAATACAAGGTAGATCCATGAGTGGAATAAACAAACATGGCTACTAGAATACAGCATAGATCCATGTGATAGAGGACTCAAACTTGGACATAGCTACCAGACATACAACATAGATCTATGTCATACAGATGAAAATTTGAGCATAGCCATGACCATACAAATGTGGATCCATGCTAGATATACAAAAATCCATCGAAACCTGGGGAAAAAGCAATTAGTGATTTTAAACAGATGTCCAGGGTCTTCATCTCATCTTCCACAAAGTATGATTCTATCCATGTGATTACAATGATTTGAAGTTGAACATGGTAGAAACCACTTGATTACCGGCCAATGATGTGAACCGTTAAAAAGTGTGAGGGAGATCACCATTAATGTCAATGATTCCCAAGGTACCCTATTACAATCTACTGAGTGCGAATAGATGTACTGATTTCAAACACCCAGTCGATTCTATATATCAAAGGTTAATGATGTGAACCTATGTCACGAGTGAGAGAATCTATCATTAAGAAATACAGATCTCAAGGTACTAAATATTGTTTCTAAGACTATTTCCCGGATGATGAGCTGATGTCGACGGGAATACTCCCGTCGAAGGAGGGCCATGATGAGTTCCATATCGACAACATGAAACTTGAAACATAGTTATGGAATGATGTCAATGTAGTAACCATATGACTGACTCAAAGATACTGACACAAAGACTGTGTAGACTACATAGGTAAAACTTCTTTAGATCCCCTTTGAACATCGGGTGACACAACAAAATGACTTGGCAACATGACTAGATAGGACAGATACACAATGCAACAGTGGACAATGCATTCTTTTGAAAGACTCAAAGGATCAACATGACTCATGAAAGTGGATCATCACGGAGATCAGTTGAATACCCAATTGACTGAAATGATTGTGTAGACAAGTGCCATGTTCAAAGGTAATGACAAATAACTGCCATTATTTACAAAATGATTCCCTTCCCATTTTCCCCATCATGATCGATGAGTGCTTCTTTTCAGTTTTACGACTTCAAAGAGGGTAACAAACACTTGATATAGCTTGTCAGAAGACAAGTCCAGTCTCATATGTTTTACGAACCTGAGAGAGGAGGGGTTCATTCCCAAACGGGCCTCTCAATGTTTAACTTAACGAGTCCACTGAAAGAAAACTCGGTATCATTCATGTTTAGAGAGTCTGAACGAATACGAAAGAAAATTCCATGGGGGTCCTTTTTTGTATGATTTAGTCTCTAAGGCCTGAAAAAGTGTAAAATCATACCTTAGAGAACTCTTCTAGTCATTATTGGATGGAGTGTTCCTTTCTCGTAAATAGTCCTATCCAAACCGAGAAAGAGATAACCTACCATCGTACGAACGAATCTTAAAATACTTTTACGAGCATGAAAAAGACAATATCGCTCGAAAATCTTTTTGTATTTAGGGAGCCTAAAAAGAGTTTAAAGAGGACTCCATTAAGCTTTTTCATGTTTGAATCCAGGGCACGAAAAAGTAATAAAATAAGCTCAAACCACTTTTCATGTTTTAACCAGAGTGTGAAAAATGAAAAGTAAGCTCAACACCATCTTACTATTTTGACGAGCTCGAAGATTAGTTGAAAGAATGCTCAAAATTTGGTTTCATTTTTACGCAAGCTTGAAACCAATGGGTAAACTATGCTTGAAAAATCCCATTAACATGGTATACAGAGGTTGGAATCTTTCCCCCAGCATGATTTCTAGTGAATCTTACCCCTAGCATGGTTGCTAGCGGCTCGACATGCCCCCAAGCTTCGTTTCATTTAGTGATTCTTATTTTATCTCCAACCTAAAAACCTCGTTACTAATGTGAAAATTTTCACGAGAGGGTAGGAAGAGCAAGAATTGGGTAGGTTAAAAGAAGGTTCAAGTTCTAACACTACAGTGAAGACTCGACTCAAGGGAAGGGGATATGTTTCATCTTTACACAAGCTTGAAACAGAAGGCAACTATGCTTGGAACATGATTTCATTTTTATGCAAGCTTGAGACCAAAAGGTAAACTATGCTTGAGGAGATCCATTTCATTTTTTAACGAGCTTGAAATAGAATGGGAACTTTGCTCAAAACATGGTTTCATTTTTATGCAAGCTTGAAACCAAAAGCGTAAACTATGCTTAGGAAAAACTGACACGACTGTCAAAACCTGACATGATGGTCAGATGCTATTTCATTTTTTAACGAGCTTGACATAGAATGGGAAATTTGCTCAAAGGCATCTATTTCATTTTTTAACAAGCTTGACACAGAATGGGAACTATGCTTGCAACATGGTTTCATTTTTATGCAATCTTGAAACCAAACCGGTAAACTATGTTTAAGGAGTGGTTTTATTTTTTAAAGAGCTTGAAACCAAAAGTAAACTATGCTCTTGACATGGTTTCATTTTTATGCAAGCTTGAAACCAAAAGCGTAAACTATGCTTAAGGAGTGGTTTTATTTTTTAACGAGCTTGAAACCAACAGTAAACTGTGCTATTGACATGGTTTCATTTTTATGCAAGATTGAAACCAAAAGCATAAACTATGCTTAAGGAGTGGTTTTATTTTTTAATGAGCTCGAAACCAAAAGTAAACTATGCTCTAGACATGGTTTCATTTTTATGCAAGCTTGAAACCAAAAGTGTAAACTATGCTTAAGGAGTGGTTTTATTTTTTAACGAGATTGAAACCATAGGATAAACTATGCTCTAAACATGGTTTCATTTTTATGAAATCTTGAAACCAAAAGCGTAAACTATGCTTAAGGAGTGGTTTTATTTTTTAATGAGCTTGAAACCAAAATTGTAAACTATGCTCTACAAACCTGCTCCTACCAAAAATGATATCTAGAGGTTGGTAGGTTTCCCCTATTTCATAAAAGCTATTGGCTTAGCTACATTATGATTTCCATAGAATAGAGCCATGCCCCCCATTTTACCTATGATGGGAAGAAGCTAACTAAAAGAAGGGGAAGGAATCACAAGAACATGGAGCACATTTAGGGAAGTTTGATTACTAGGAGTAACACGATGGTCAAGTGTAACAAAAGAAAGCTGATCAATGGTCACAATCTTCCCATCATGGGGAAAAATCATAAATCTAAAGAGTGTGGACACTATGACTTTCATGTCATACACATAATCACGTTAAAGGAGCAAATTGAAATCTAAAGGACCATGGACCACCATAACATCGATACAAATAGTTTTCCCTCCTAATGTAATAGGAAAACAAGGAAGGGTCCCTAAAGGTGCAGTAGGTTTGTGATTAAAATCCAATATCTAATCGGTGGCTGGCACAAACTGAGGAGAACCTAAAGCTTTCCAAGTAGTTGAGGATAGAATACTAACAGAATCCCCTTCGTCGACAATAGTGCGAAGTATCTGCCTAGCAGTAACATTCACAACTATCTGGAATGGAACACTAGAATGAATATGATACTTTGTTAGGTTACTCCATTCAAAGGAAATAACCTCACTACTCAGAGAGGGTTTTGTCGAAATAGACAAAATTTCCTCTTATTGAGAATAATCATAATGAAGCATAAAAACTTCAGCAGGTTTTGGTTCATTCTCTACTAGAAGAGAATAACAAGACGAAGATTTGGTCGAAGAGACTACTTCAGTCTTAACACTCTTTGATGAAAGAGTGGGATCAGGTGGAAATGACACCGACTCGACCACTTTAACTTCACTCTCCGAAGGAAGAGTGGGATCAACCACAGATAAATCTGAATTGACCACTTGGTCAACCAGTGGGGGATTGAGGGATAACTTACTATCACTTGTTGGAATCACCTGTTGATGATCAATAATATTTTCCAACCAATGCAAAGATTCATCCATTCTTGGACAAATAAAAGTATGATGCATAGCCTTGCATATCAAACAAGGATACAAGACTTTACCCTTAGGACCTTTTACCAATGGGTCACTGGTTGAGGGAGTATCAACAACATGATGATCAGAGGTTGATGACACAAATGGTTTGGATCTTTTAGACCACTCTTCTTGTACACGGGAGAGACCAGGACACTCCTTAAGAAGGAGGTCCCCCTTGCAAAGCTTACAAGGGAACTTGGGTTTTTCAGGCATTCTCTTAGAACGAGCACCATCAAGAGCAGATGGTTGATGTTTTTTCTCTTTCTTATCCTTCTTCTTCTTACTCTTCCATTTCTTCTTCTTCTTACCCACATTACTACTAACCACAGAGCTTTGGTCAAGCGAAGAAGAAGAAAGGGGTGAAGCCACAGCCGGTAAAGAAGGAGCAGGACTATGTTGAGGTTGATCCTCTCCTGGAGAAGAGGTGACATTTGAGACATTAGGTGTAATAGGAATTACCGGATTAAAAACTCAGATCGGTAATCCTATAGTTAATCCAGGAAGACTTAGGGTGGCATACAAAAGGTACACAAAAGGTACACCTTCTCTTGGAGGGAATACAAAAGGTATACCTTGGAAAGGGACCTCTTGAGTGGTAGTCCCAGATGAGGATTCCATCTCTAAATTCTCTAATAACCCACTAACTACCACACACAAGCAAGTACTACTCAAACTAAAAGCAACAAGCAAACATGTGAAAGGAGTGGATAAGAGTCAGGAACCTCACAGGACAGGCCAAAAGCATAACTCAGATGGTTTGAGGATTCCCAAAAGGGTCTCCCAATATACGCAAGGTATGTGGGAGCTCAAATCGATAGTAGTGCTATCTAATGCATAACCGTACAGAAGGGGCCTTTCAATATACAATTGAGTACGTGAAGTACATTTCTATATACCTTAAGGGTATGTGAAATGTCGTTTGATATACCGATGATACATGGAAGAATCGCACGAGTCCCAGGATGTAATGCAGAAAAGTAATGACAGCTCCTATGCTTAATGACACCCGAACACGTCTCTAACTTATCACTGAAATTGCTAAAAGTTTTAACCTAGTACTACCGTTAATTTTATCTTGTGCGTTTAGGTGGAACCATGGAGTGAAAACTTGAATTTAAAGAAGATGCACATTGATCTATATGATAATGCAAGTTTTCCTCTTCAATGAAATTCTACCTAAGAGAGGGAGAGAGATTTACTTCCCAAAAATGCACACCCAAATGCAAATGCAATTCTATCTTTTCAAACGAAAAGTGAAATATCAATGCACCCCAAACAATCTTCGAAGCAAATAAGGAAGAGATCTAGAGAACATACTAACATAAATCAAAATGTTTTCTATCTTTTTATGCTTGAAAAAGATGCATAAAAATTTAATGGAAAGATGATTTCACTAATGTTTGCAAACAAATCTAACTCTAACGTACGCAAAGGTAAAAACAGATATTTCTTCTCAATGAAAGTAAGGTCTAGAATTTCAAACAATCATGTAGAAAACAAGAAGAAAATCATTCAACAAACTTGCGAATAAAGCAAAAGAGAGAGAAAACTAAAACTTCTCTTTGAAATAGACAAGGAAACAAAGAACCAATCTTTCCTACCAAGCACTGAAAAATCAGCATGCGGAAGGAAACAAGAATCACCCCAAGAAAGGAAAGACTCAAAACAACATAGATCACTCATGCATTCCAAGTCCAAAACAAACCAAAAACCTACTCACAAAAATGAAATATATATTTCCAATTCCAATGAATTATATATACAGAAAGGAGCAAGAGGTTTCAAGCAAAGAAAAGAATGTAAACTCCAATGCAAGAAACATAAACTCTCTTTGAATGCAGAGGGAATATAACACTCAAAGCGACTGCAGAATATACAATTCATGAGAGCATTTTTTTTTCAAAACCATGCTTCATTCTCATCCAAAAGTAAGCCAAAAACACACAAAAATCAAAATTCAAAGTCTGGAACAGGGCCTACCTGGCACTACGCAGATGAAGTTGCTAACAGGCAGTTTTGAGGTAGAACTACTCCTTGCTCACTAGATTTAGGTGGTGGCACCACATATTGCTAACTAGACTCAAGAGGTGGCACCACTGCTTGCCAACAGAACATGTGCGATTCCCTGTAAAAATCCAAAACACAAAGAGAACGATAGATCAAGCCAGAAAAAGACCAGATCAGGGCAAATACTATTGAATTGAGTATGTAAACAAAGCATAAAAGACTGAAATGATTCAGATCTGGAAATTTCAAACCCAAATAATGCAAGTCAAAAAGAAGATCTAACTGAAGAGAGTTAAAGAAAATGGAGCTTGGATTCAGACAAGAATTGCAGACTGAGGAAGATCAGAATAACTGATATGCATGCTCCCCAGCGGAGTCGCTAGATTTGTTGGTTAGAATATTTCACCTCCTGTGGACAGCAAGGTGTTCCACCGATCTGAATGGTTTAGATCCAGAACAAATAGAGGACAGAGGTTGAAGACTCTCCCTAGACACTATAGATATCTAGAATACAAGGCTTTGACAGTTCACTTGTGTACCTGCAAAAAATCTCAACACGAAATGAATCAAAGCAATCAGAATATGATCTACTAATCTATGCTAGTGACTAAGGAATCTAGCAACCTATATATGTGAAATCACAACAACAACATCATATGTGGGATAGAAATCAACTTGCATTAGAAATATGAAGAAGTTTACAACCAAGCCTTAGTGTTGACATGCATCTCCATGAAATCAGCTCTTCATCCCCAAAAGCTCCTACTCTAGCTCTCTATGCTCTCTCCAAATGATCTTGGGCCAAGAATATATCCAACAACATAACAATACCTTCAATGTTCTCCTCTCAACCATGGCTATGAGCTCATACTTGTAGGGCTTTAATGGATCGATATGGTTGAGAAATTAGTGGGTGAGGTGGTCTCTAAGATCCTAGGATGAGGGATCTCGAGCTCAACCAACCGAAAACAGTAGGGATAATGCAGTACATGAGGCTTATCATCTAGAAGCCTCAAGAAACTTCTCTTTTTCCCTTTAGTACCCAGGGTACTGCGCTTCTCCTTCTATGACAGAGTAGTTATGGTAATAACTACCTATGCACCAATGGAAATGGGCAGTGGCACCGCTTGTGGACAAGCTATGAAATGCGGTGTGAGCAGGGGTACTGCTCTTGGATAAAGGGGCATGCATGGTGCTGGAAATTTGTATGACAGATTGATGAAAAACCATTTAGTTTCCACTCTAGAAGCTGGAATTCAGGGCAAGTAGGTATGTCAAATGTCTTATCACATGATGGTGATAGGATTTTGGTATAATAGGATGCCCCGCCAAAGCATGAGTCTTAGAGTGATACGATAAATGAGAGCTTTGAGAACAAGTCGTCGCTAGGAGATGAAAATGTCAGCTCGATCAAAGTATGCAGTCATGTAGGCATCTGTAGTACATTAGTATGTTGACTCATAGACACAAGTAACCAAAATCATAGCTATAGACCAATACAAGTCAGATCCATGAGTGGAATAAATAAGCACGGCTAGTAGAATACATCGTAGATCCATGTGATAGAGGACTCAAACTTGGACATAGCTACCAGACATCCAACGTAGGTCTATCTCATATAGACACAAATTTGATCATAGCCACGACCATAAAAATTTGGATCCATGCTAGATATACAAAACTCCATTGCAACCTGGGGAAAAAGCAATGAGCACTTTTAAACAAATGCTGAGGGTCTTTGTCTTCGTCTTGTCTTCTGAAGGATATGACATGGTTAAGGAATATGGCATAATTGAGGAATATGGCATAGTTGAGTATGTGGCATTAAACATATGATGACAAGGAATATGATGGTATAGTTGAGTATGTGGCATGACACATATGATGACAAGGAATATGATGGTGTCCTAATGACGATGTCATAAAATTTCATTTATAACAAATGCAATGGATGAGATGGAAATGGATGATAAGACAACATGAATGACTGATCTAAAGACTTCCAAGACAATGTCGATAGTATGATGTAAACAATTGTTAACGAAACAAAGAATAGAGGTTGAGTGGAAGCATATATGCAGTATGAATGACAAATTTGGTTTGACAAATGAAGAGTGGAACTACAGAAGAGTGAAATGAACGGGAGATAGAGTATATGTAACAATTGAAGAACATAGAAACTATATCTACGAGAGTGTTTATAAATTATTCAGAGAAACAATATATGCAAGAGTGTTTATAAATTCCTTATAATCAGAAGCATGATGAAATTATCTGTGTTTATAAATCTTCAAAACTATTAGAAACAGTCGAAGAGGAGTTCTGCAAATAAATCATGCAGATCCAAAAACTCATGGTGAGATCCGCATTTGATCCGAAATCGATGGTCAGGAAGCATATTACACAAGATCCAATGGCTGAGGATCAGTTCCACAAAAAGATCAAGATCGATGGCTTATATTAGTCCTACACCAAATTCGATGGTTAAGGATTAATTCCGACGGTTAGGTAGAAAATCCAAAGTTTCACAAAAGATCAAGACCAGACGATCGAGATTAGTTACACTAAAAGAGATCAACAGTGTAGAAGAAAACCGTGGAAATGGAATTGCAGAAATAACATTTAAATATTCTATGAACCTGCAATCCACAACCCCGAAAATATTAGACGAATTAGATTAGTTTCACTAAAAAGAGATCAACGGTGCAGAAGAAAAATGTAGAAACATAATTGCAGAAATAATGTTTAAAGATTCTATGAACCCGTAATCTGCAACCTGCAAAATATTAAGATCAGATGGTTGAGATTAGTTCTGAAAAATATCAATGATGGGGAAGAAAAATTATGGAAAGAAGCTTGTAGAAAGAAGCTTGCGGAAAGGAGCATGCAGAAAGAATATTGAGAAAAGAATCTTGCGGGCAGGAGATTGCAGAAAGTCAAGATACAATTTGAGGAAATGTTACATGCCACTTAACGCACCCCACATCTTGTAATCTAGAGATAAATGGTCATGGAAGAGCTCGCAAGAGATTAACGGTGCATAATTGTTGTTGCAAAAAGAGGATTGCGGAAAGCAGAAAGTCAAAGTTTTGAAGGGTTGAGTTCCCACATTCCACAATCCACATCTTACCTTAGATCAACAGATAGGAAAACGCTTGACAAAGATCAATGGTGGGGAATCACTGATAAGGATACCTTGGTGCAAAAATATGATTTCAAAGGAGAAATCTGTATGTCAGATCGATGGATCGGAGAGACTCAAAATTAGATCAATGATGGGGAATCATTGATGCGGAAAATGTGGTGTGGAAATATGATTATGAGGAAGAAATATATGGGTTAGATCGATGGTTTGTAGAGACCTAGAAATAGGATCAACAGCTCTGATTAAAGCAAGAATAATATCTTGCGGAAAGAAGATGGATATTGCAGAAGCACCGGAAAATGATAAACAAGGCTGCGGAAATGAATTATGAGTTGTGGTAAGAACGAAATGATTATTTTGCTGAAAGTTATCGATGAAATTATGTGACTGTTGAATGGGTTAAATGATGAATAGTTGTGTTTGTAAGTAAATAGTCACGGTCCAAAACGAAGGAGCACAGTTATGGAGAGACGCATTGATAGGAAATAGGTAAAGAGTATTTATTGTATGAATGTGTAAAGAATTAAGATGTATTTGTTAGAAAGATCGAAAAAGTACAAAGAGAATAGTGGTATGGGTGTTCTGAAATGATGTATCCATAGCTGAAGAAGAGACTAGGCAGAATGACATAGATAGAGGGAAGATTAACTAAAAATATATTATGGTGGCAAGGTGGATATAGGGCATGCAACAAGCCTGTAGGAGGTTGTTTCCTCCTTCTAGTAGAAGCTGGTAAATAGGGTGTAGGAGCATCCTTTCAATAGCAGCTGATAAAATAGGGTGTTGTAGAATCCTTTCAGTAGTAGCTAATAAAATGGGGCGTCATAGCATCCTTTCAGTAGCAACTGATAAAATAAGGTATCGTAGCATCCTTTCAGTAGCAGCTGATAAAACATGGTGTCATAGCATCCTTCAAGTAGCAGTTGATAAAACAAAGGGTCATAGCCTCCTTCTAGTGGTTGTTGGTAAATAGGGTGTCTTAGCATCCTTTCAGTAGTAGCTGATAAACCAAGGGGTTGCAGCCTCCTTCTAGTAGTTGCTGGTAAATAGGGTGTAATACCAAGAAAAACTATTTGTAAATAACAATTTTGCAGTAATAGGATGTATTGGTTGTTTACCCTATTGGGCTTCCACGTTAAAATTGTATTATGTGTATTCTTGTTGTTATGTGTTTATCATGATAGTTATAAAAAGTGGTTAAATTAGTAAAAATATAACAATATTGATTCACCCCCCTCCCCCCCCCTCTCTCAGTATTGACCAATAAACCAACAATTGGTCTCAGAGTAGGTTCAATTCATTCACAGTTTAATTACTGGAAGGAGATCCTATTAAAAACCACTGTGGATCAGAACAAGAAGGGATGGATTCCAACAGAGCTCCAACACCTAATAAAGGAGAATATGCCAGTATGGAGAAAAAGAATTAGTATATACTCACAGTCATTGGGATATGGTGTATGGAATGCAGTTATCTCTGATTACATACAAAAAAGAGTAAGGACCACATATCAGAAAGAGTCGAAGAAAAATAACTCATGGGAAATGGAGGCCATACTTGATGGATTACCTCAACCCATCAAAGAGAATATAGGACAATGTATCTCAACTTAATAGCTCTCAGTTAAATTGGAGAAAATTTACTCAGTTGAACAAAAGGGAGAAGCAAAACCTGCTATCATTGAGGTTGATAGTGAAGTTGAAGAAAATCTATTCATAAGGATAGTAACTTCAAAAAATGATTCAGATATGGAAGGAGATGTGGACCTAAAGGAAGAACTCATAAGTTCCCTTGAAGAACTGAAAAAGAGAAGGCTAAAAAACAATTCTTTGAAAGAGAAATTGTCAAAGTATCAAGAAGAGAATAAGTCAAAAGAAGAGGAAGTCAAGACCCTCCAAGAAGAGCTACACAATTTGTTAATTTTTTCATATGCTTAGCTAAGACATTAGTATTTCATTTCATATTCATAACAAAAGCATATAAACAGGATCACTGAAAGATAGAAAAGCACAACCATACAAAAGGAACACAAGGATTTATCCTGGGAAAACCCTAAAGGGAAAAACCCAGCAAAAGCTTCCTCAATATAGATGTCCCAGAAAGATAAAAGATAAAATCAGCAAGGAGATCAAAGCCTGATCCTCCTCCTTCTCCAGCTACTTCTCTTCTCCACTAATGTGCTACACAAGTGAGAGTGTGTGTGTGTCAAATGAGGAGAACCACACCTCTATTTATATTCATCCGTTCACTTAAGTTAACTCATCTTTCATGTAGGCTCAAGTTAATCATGTAGGCTCAAGTTACACATGTAGGCTCAAGTAACCACACTGGGGTGCTAATGACCCACCTTTACAATTATAGGGGAGTGCCTCATGACTCTTATTAGTTCTTCTGATTAGGAGCATCGGGGTACAAAGTAATACAAGTGGTTCTCCCGGTAGGACCATCGGGGACCACAAAGAAATACATATAGAATATTCTTTGAAGTTACAATATTTCAACACTCCCCCTTAACAAGAAGGGTATTCTATAACAACATCAACCACAACAATAATAGGATAGAGATAGAGGACATCATCAACATCATCAGGGTGATACATCTATAAATCATTGGAAGCTTTTCAACATCATGTAGTCTTCATCTTCAATCTTTAGTCTTTAGCATCATCAATACTTTGACCGCTTCGATCAGCAACATCTTCAGCACTTTGACCTTTTGGTCAACAACATCATCTTCAGCACTTTGAGCTTTCGATTAGCAACATCATCTTCAACACTTTGACCTTTCAATTAGCAACATCATCTTCAGCACTTTGGCTTTTCAATCAGCAACAACATCGTCATCATACTCTGATCTTTTGATCAGAAACATCATCATGGAAACATCATCATCATCAAAACATCGTTATTATAAAAACATCAACATCATCATCATCAAGACATCAACATCATCAAAACATCAACATCATCATCATCAAGACATCAATATCATCAAAACATCAACATCATCATCATCAACATGATCCTTCCTTTTGGAATTACGGGATCAACATGTCTGTGGTACTCAGATGATCCTTCCTGTTGGAATTACGGGATTTAAGTCTTTATGGAGTTACTAACGATCCTTCCTTTTGGAATTATAGTATCAACACATCTGTGGAGCTCAGACGATCCTTCCTTTCGGAATTATGGGATCAAGTCTTTATGGAGCTACTAACGATCCTTCCTTTCGGAATTACGGGATTTAGGTCTTTACGGAGTTACTAACGATCCTTCCTTTCGGAATTATGGGATCAACACATTTGTGGAACTCAGATAATCCTTCCTATTGGAATTACAGGATCAACACATTTGTGGAACTCAGACAATCCTTCCTATTGGAATTATGGGATCAAGTCTTTACGGAGCTACCAATGATCCTTCCTTTCGGAATTATGGGATTTAGGTCTTTATGGAGTTACTAACGATCCTTCCTTTCGAAATTATGGGATTGACACATATGTGGAACTCAGACAATCCTTCCTATTGGAATTACGAGATCAAGTCAATGATCCTTCCTTTCAGAATTACAGGATTTAGGTCTTTACGGAGTTACTAATGATCCTTCCTTTTGGAATTATGGGATCAACACAGATGTGGAACTTAGACAATCCTTCCTCTAGGAATTATGGGATCAACACACGTTCTTGAGTACCGAAGTCACTGAATCCATTCTGAACCGAAGTTTAAGGATGATACAATCCTACCACATTCACTGGGACCGAGATCTCCGGATACATTTTGAACCGAGGTTCAGGGATGATGCAATCCCACCAATTTCACGGGGGCCAAGACCTCCGAATACATTTTGAACCGAGGTTCAGGGATGATGCAGTCCACCACTTTCACGGTGGCCAAGACCTCTTGATACATTTTGAACCGAAGTTCAGGGATGATGGAATCCCACCACATTCACAAAGACCAAAGTCACCAGATCTATTTTGGACAGATGTCCTAGGATGATACAATCCCTCTTCATTCTTGAGGAATGATGTCATTGGATCACTTTTGGACAAATGTCTCGGGATGATACAATCCCTCTTCATTCTCGAGGGCCAAGTTCACTGGATCACTTTTGGACAAATGTCCCAAGATGATACAATCCCTCTTCATTCTCGAGGATCGAGGTCTCCGGATCACTTTAGGGAAAGTTCCCAGGGATGATACAATCCCACTACAACATCACTACTTCCCCTTTCAAGGAAGGTCTTTTCGAACAACACCAAGCTTGTCTCGAAAGTGTTCAAACTTTACTCGAGACAGAGGCTTCCTCAGTACATCATCATCCAAACCATCATCATCTATATCTTCAGTATGTGAATACTGAAATATCATCATCTATATCTCTAGTATGAAAAAATTGAAAACATCATCATCTCTATATTTAGTATAGAAATATGGAATCACCATCATCTGCATCTGATTTCTATGTGCTTTGATCTGTCGTGGAACATAGGGTTCTCTGTCATATTTATACAACTTTGATTATCACATAGAATCACGGTAGTGTCCAACTCTAGGTTGAATAATCCTGAAATCAACTTTCAAAGCCATATGGCTTCATAACTCAGCAGAGCAATCTGCTATGTATTCTACTTCAGCCATGCTAAGAGAAACATTGGACTCTTTCCTACTAAACCATGAACTCATAGTAGACCCCAAACAAAAGCATCTAACTGATGTGATTTTCTTGTCTGAGATACTTCCAGCCCAATCTGCATTTGTGTAGCCATACAATCTATACTCATGGCTACCATCATAGTATAAACCAAAGTCTATAGTCCCTTTCAGATATCTCATCACATGTTTTGCAACTACTAGGTGAACCCGTCTTGGTTGAACAAGATATTGACTTAAGGTGTTCAAAGTAAGACAAATGTCTGGTCTGGTATTTGTTAAGTACATCAATGACCCAATGATTTATCTGTAATGAGTCACATAAACTAAATCTGATGAGTCATTAGCTAACAACTTCAAGTTGGAATCCATGGGTGTGGCCATGGCTTTGTATTCCAACATATCGAATCTTTTCAATATCTCTACTGCATAATTGCCCTAGTTGAGAAAGATTCCTTCTGAACTTTGCCATACTTCTAGACCTAGGAAATAATGCATTAACCCAAGGTATTTCATCTCAAATTCTTCTGCTAGTTTATTCTTGCTTTTCATAATTTGTTTCTCAATCCCTGTCAAGAATAAGTCATCCACATATAATAACAAGATGACAGGTTCATCTTCTACAACCTTGAGATAAAGGTTAGGATCAAATTTACTCATGGTAAAGCCCATAATTTACAGGAAACTATCTATTCTCCCATACCAAGATCTGGGAGCTTACTTCATCCATATAGGTCCTTCTTCAACTTGCATACGTGAGTCCATCTGTCTTCAACTTCAAATCCTCGTGACTATTCGAATCATACCATTAAGGAAGTCTTGTCTTTACTTCATCATGGAGGAAACTACCATGATAGTTATGAAGGAAGTGTACCTTGCTTCCTGGAGTAAGTGTCTCTTCAAAATTTATTCCCTCTTTCTGATACAAACCTCTAGCCACAAGTGTTTCCTTACTTCTATCAGCAACATATTTTATCTTGCAAATCCATTTGTAAGATACCACAATCTTGCTTTCTGGTTTGAGTACTATATCCCAAACATCATTCTAGTATTCTTTCATCATAACATCTTCCATGAGTTCGTCTTGTCAGATCATCAACATATCCTAGTCTTCTGTATTCAATCTTGAAGGTTGGAACCCACTTTATTGTTGCTAAAGTCTTGATCCATCAGGAAGCTATCCATTGTGCCATACTATGTCAAACTAACATATCTTCTGTAGTCACTCCCCTTGAAGTGAAGTATCATCTTCCCTCTTCATTCTGTACAGGTGGTTCTATGCTTGATATATACTGGTCAATAGAGTATGTTATGTCATAGTCTATTCTTTCTGAGGAAAATCACGAACCTTGCTTTGTAAACTTGTTCTTGTAGATCTGTACTTCCTTTTATGTCTTGAAATCATATCGTATACATCATTCCCTATGATCAACTGTTATTCATTGATCATAGCTTCTTTCATAGCATTCTTTTCTTCATCTTGAGTTATCTCTTGTACCCATGGTGGTCTTCATCCTTCGAGGTGGATCTACTGCTCTCTGAATCTCTTTCTTCTGTCATGGTGTCTTTGACCCTAGGAGATTCAGATTCATGTTTATTGGAGTGAATATTGAATTGTCATCCCTTGTTCTTCGGAACAAGTCTCATCCTTCTTTTCTTGTAGGAGGTTGTATAGGACCTTTCCTACAATTCAAATGAACCAGTTGCATGGTTAGAACTATTTCATAAAACATATGCATAATGACAAATTCTTATGCATCATGCAACTGTTTAGCCAATACAACATTCATCCATATCTCACAGAAAATTTTCTAGATGCCTTCCATCTCTACCAGGACAACATTGAGATTGTGCACTAATCCAATATGTCAACAAAGAGGTTTCATTCTAGATAAGTAGCAATGGAGAGTTGTATAGCACCATGAGATACTTACCCATCACATGCATATTGGTAGCATACAGTCGTTAATGCAAACAATATATCATGCATAACACATCAAACTGAATATAATAAAATGCATAACAAAACAATATCATTAAATGACAATTGAATACTTATCTTTTGTTACGGTTTCGTGAGCAGACTCCTTCTTGATCGTTTTGCTTGATCATCTTCTTCATTTATGAAATCATCTTTTCTTATCCAAATGATAAGATGGATAAGAGTTTCGTCAAGAATTGAGTTCTTCATATTCCTAATCGCTTGAGGGATCTTCTTTGAATGGTGAGATCTTGATCTTCAATTGCTCCCATCTTCTTCTTCTCTTCTTATGAGACGAGCTTCTTCTTCTTCTTCCCAAAGTCTGTTGAAAGTAATTACTTCCTTCTAGCACACATTCCTTGAATGAATTAATTCTATGATCAAGTTGGCTATCACCGCTTCTGCATTCTCCACTTCTTCTTCTACCACTTCAAGTTGTTCTGCATTTTGGATCTTCACATTCTTCAACTGTATTCTCAAAGCCATCTTCTGATTTAATTTCTTATCTTCAAATAGTTTGATCAAGGAATCAAACATATTTGGTGTCTTTAGGGAAGACACTTGTGGTATAACTTGATCCATGATTGAATCAACAATGATCTTCTTGGCCTTGATCAAGTTCTTCTTGTGTAATTCTTTGAGACTCATCTCCCTCTAGAACTGGAAGCTCTCTACTCATGTAGGTGTCCAATTCATTTTCTTCAGAGATATCAAATACTTCCATGCTTGGAAGTTTTCAACTTCACCAAGCTTATCATCAAGCTGATGTGATAGATCATTTTGAAATGAGAACCTCAAATGCAAATAGCAAAAGATTAGATATTACCGATTTGAGGTGTTTGTCCTGCTTCCAGAGCTGGCTGATCTAGGGTTTGTCAGAGAAACCCTAATTTCCAAAACTTGGAATATTTTAGATCTGATTGGATATAAATATAGATCTTTTCAAATGGAGTTTTCTGATGTACTCCTTTTCTGAAAATAGTGGAGGGAAGCTCCCGGAATAGGAAGCCCTAGTTTTCCAATTTCTTCTGCAGAAATGCCTGTTATTGTTTCTGTGATATCTCCAAAATTACCACTCCTCTGTGTCTAAAATTGCACACTGAGGTAAACTCACATGTTCCTGCTCCAAAACCACAGGTTTCATTAGAATTTGTTTCACCAATTGGGATTTATGATAATTTTACAGGACTATTCAGAATAGTGAAGTTGTACGGCATGCCACATGTCACCGTTTCATCTTCAGGTTCTGAAATTCAGACCACCGAAATTAAAGTCCTTTATTTTTTGGAACATCTTCAGGAATTCCATTTATACCTATGTATCCCATGCTACAGCAATTCTCCCCAGGTGTCCTATTTAGGGATGAATTATGGAAGAGGATGGAACCCTAACTTGGAGGGATCATATCTCCCAGAATATAGCGAATCTGAGGCGGAATTTTGGACACAGTGTAAATTAGTATTTTATCTTCAGCCTCTGAAATTTTCAACTCCTGATCCTTTTCCAATCTCAGGATATAGTGAATGTACCAAAACATAGCAGTTTTAGTATTTAGGGTTTTTCCAAATCGGGGTCAAACTAGGGTTTGACTTTCCCAGAGTTTCACCCAACCAAATTTCTTGATCCAGGTCTCTAAAATTAGATTTTGATGAGGAGAAAAATCCTATGCTAGGCTCACTCAAAAATTATTCTTCTGTAGAAAGTCATAATTTTCCGCACCAAAACTGAAAATGCTCAGAATCAAATTCCGCTTCGACAGAAAGATGTGCCCTTCAATGGAGAGTCAGTCTAGCCTTCTTTTGCTGATCGATTGTGGAGAGAGAACCAAAAAGTAAGAAGCCCTAGCTTCTATAGCTGCACAATGTCTTCTTTCATGGTGGCTCTGATTCCATGCTAATTTTTTCATATGCTTAGCTAAGACATTAGTATTTCATTTCATATTCATAACAAAAGCATATAAATAGGATCATTGAAATATAGACAAGCACAACCATACAAAAGGAACACAAGTATTTATCCTGGGAAAACCCTAAAGGGAAAAACCCAGCAAAATCTTCCTCAATATAGATGTCCCAAAAAGATAAAATATAAAATCAGCAAGGAGGTCAAAGCCTGATCCTCCTCCTTCTCCAGCTACTTCTCTTCTCCACTAATGCGCTACACAAGTGAGTGTGTGTGTGTGTGTGTGAAATGAGGAGCACCACACCTCTATTTATATTCATCCATTCACTTAATTTAACTCATATGTCATGTAGGCTCAAGTTAATCATGTAGGATCGAGTTACACATGTAGACTCAAGTAACCACACTGGGGTGCTAATGACCCACCTTTACAATTAGAGGGGACTGCCTCATGACTCTTATTAGTTATTCCGATTAGGAGCATCGGGGTACAAAGTAATACAAGTGGTTCTCTCTATAGGACCATTGGGGACCACAAAGAAATACATATAGAATATTCTTCAAAGTTATAATAATTCAACACAATTCAAGACAACAAAGTTGGTCAGAATAGAAGAGGTTGAGAGCTTAAAACAAAAATTTGTTGAATTCAAGGAAAGAGTAAAGAAGTTAAAAGATAAGTTGACTACTATTGAGAGGTTCAAGGAAAGTACTAAAGCACTTAATAAAATCCTCAACTTACAAAAATTCCCCAGGGATAAAATAGGCCTTGGATATGGTGTCGTTAAAGGATCAAGCTCCATCACTCAAGATGATGTTTTAAAAGACATATCCAGGCAGCAGAAGAATCACAAGGAAATAAAGTCTAGTCATCATTATTCTGTTCATCATCTCAAAATGGAAAAATTTAGAAGACAGGAAAATAAAGAGATTCATTACAAGAACCAGAGTTTCTCAAAACATACATTCTATGGATACTGTGATTGCTATCACAAATTTGGTCACAAGGTGGATAATTGTGGAATCAAAGAAGAAGATCGAGGTCTGAAAAATAAGGAAGACACTAACATCTAAAATAGAAAAAGACATATTTTTTGTTTCATATGTCACAATATTGGACACTTTGCAAGACATTGCAAGAATAGTACATGCAAACCTTTCAAGGAAACTCATACGAAAGTATGGAATATGAAAATCAAGAAACAAAGAAATGGGAAACCAGTAAGAAGAATATCTCATGGAAAGATGTGGAGAAGAAAGGAAAACTCCAAAGATGTAGAAGAAATAAATATTTCAAACATCAATGAGGTATCCAAAGATAATGATGAGCATAATAGAGGCATAAATAAGGATGACATCCTTAATGAGGAAAATCAAGATAGAGATATAAAAGATCACACTGATAAAGATGAAGGTAATGAAGAAGGATGTAGGGATGACTGTGGGATCCTTTATGAGGAAAAGCAATGTGGAGATATAAAATAATACACTGATAAAGATGAAGGTGATGATTGTGGGATCCTTTATGAGGAAGAGAAAGATGGAGATATAAAAGAATACACCGATAAATATGAAGGTGATGAAGAAGGATGCAGTGATGGTTGTGGGATTATTTTATAAAAATCGCCCTCTTGTGATTTAAAGAAAACCCTGAAAATAACATTATAAGGGATCTTGTACTCAGGGGAGTTAAAGTCAGAAAATTCCAATTGGTATCTAACAAAAAATTAAATTGGTGTCTAATGTTGAAGTATACTGAAAGATATCTTCCTCAAAGACAATAGATGATCAAGGTTAAATTATGAGATTCGTGTATGACAAAAAAAAAATTTTTTATTATAGTAGAAGAAAAATCAAGTATGATTTGAAAAATAATGTCTATTAAAAATGCTAGGATGTTAATGAGGTTCTATAGGTAATGAATATCTAAAATCACATGCTTAAGGAATTATGGGTCAAAGCCATGAATGAAGAACTAGATCAAATTGAGAAAAATGAGACCTGGGAACTTGTCCCAAGACATGAAGATAAGAACATTGTAGGAACCAAATGGATTTTCAAAATCAAGTTCAATCAATATGGAAAAGTAATAAGGAACAAAACAAGATTGGTTTGTAAGGGGTATGCCCAAATGGAAGGTATTGAATTTGAAGAAACTTATGCTCTTGAAGCGCCACTGGAAGCAATATTCAAATCCTAAGCATATATTTTTCCTCTAAAATGAAGAAGGAATTTGAAATGTCAATGTTGGGTGAATTGACTTTCTTCTTGGGATTGCAAGTCTACCAAAAATACAAAGGAATTTTCATCTCTTAAACTAAGTACATCAATGGTATGTTGAAAAATTTTAAAATGGAAGATTCCAAACCTTTTGGTACTCCTATGGTCACTGGTTGCAAGTTAAGTAAGGATAATAAAATATTTGGAAGTAGATCATACCATTTTTAGATCCATGATTGGTAGCCTTCTATACATGACATACAGAAGACCAGATGTGATGCAAGATGTTAGATTGGTGGCTAGATTCCAGTCACCTTATAAAGAAACATATGTAACAATAGTAAAAAGGATCTCCAAATATCTAAAGGTACTATGGAGTATGGTTTATGGCACCCGAAAGGGAAAGAATTTACCTTGAAGGCATTTATTGATGCAGATTGGGCAAGAAGTGTTAAGAAAAATTATAATACATTGATTAAATAACATAGTTCAGTTAGCAAGGGGAGATATGATGACAGGGGGAGTTTCCAGAAATTAGAAAGATTGGAAATCATATATCAAAATAAGTGCAGCTTTTGCATAACAGTTATCCTTTGTCATTGTTGTCAAAGGGGGAGAATTTTTAGAGGTTTCCATCAATGCCAAAGGGGGAGAATGTTGAGTATATAGTTGTCATTGATGTCAAAGGTGTTCACGAATGAAAAAAGAATAACCAGTGGATATGATGGCAGGACAAAATCAGTGAAATACTAAGGTAGTTATGGCAAGCAGAATATGATATGGTTGAAGAATATGGCATAGATGAGGAATATGGCATATTTTAGGAATATGGCATAGTTGAGGATGTGGCAGGGCACATATGATGACAAGGAATATGATGGCATAGTTGAGGATGTGGCATGACACATATGATGACAAGGAATATGATGGTGTCCTAATGATGGTGTCATAAAAGTTCATTTATAACAAATGCAATGAATGAGATGGACATGGATGATAAGACAACATGAATGACTGATATGAAGACTTCCAAGATAGTGTTGAAACTATGATGTAAAAAATCCTTAATGAAACAAAGAATAGAGAGCAAGTGGAAGTAGAGATGTAGTATGAATGACAAAGCTAGTTTGACAAATGAAGAGTGGAACTGCAGAAGAGTGAAATCAACGGGAGATAGAGTATATGTAACAATCAAAGAACAAAGAAACTATATCTGCGAGAGTGTTTATAAATTCTTCATAGAAACTATATCTATGAGAGTGTTTATAAATTCCTCATAATTAACAACATGATAAAATTCTTTATGTATATAAATCTTCAAAACTGTTAGAAATAGTCATAGAGTAGTTTCGCAAATAAATCGTGCAGATCCGCAAAGTCATGGTGAGATACACATTTGATTTGAAATTGACGGCTAGGAAGCATCCCGTGGGAGATCCAACGGTTGAGGATTAGTTCCGCAAAATAGGCGGGAGGATGAAGTTTCTGTTGTGCCCCTACTCAACAGCCTTAAAAACAAATTTTGTCAAGCAAAATGAAATTTTGCTTGATGAAATATTTGAGTTTCTCATTTCAATTTACAGAAATCGCGAGCTACTGAATTAGATGAAATTCCATTAACTACTAAAATGGTGAAATTCAAATTGTTTTTATAACCTTGTGAACTATTGCTAGTTGACAAAATTAATATGTTAAATCATTATTTTGAATGGGTTTACATTTCAAATTAAGGGGTAAGATTTGGTTTTTATGCCTCTCACCATAAGCCTTATTTGAATATTCAGCCATTAGTATGTTTTATTTGTTAATTGCAACTTGGACAAGGTCCTAGAACATCAAAGGCTAAATATTTTATGCAGGGGTGCCTTATCCTAAGTTTATCCTCTAAACTTTGAATCATAATTGATCTTACCACAAGTATTTAGTTTCAATGTTTATAATCTGCTCCATATCGTGACGTATATTCTTGCATGTAAGGTTTTGGGTTGGTTTGATGGTTTATGTCGTGTCGTATGCTCGCCATTTTCGAAGGTTGAGATCATTATAGGGTAAGGTCGACGTTTTAACGTATAAGTTTCACTCCTTATGGTTGGTTCGATCCGTGTCGTCATCCACAAATCTGTTAGAATAATCAACCCATAGTTTGCACACTTAGACATTAATTTCATTATTTCTGTCTTATTTGCCTAGTTCATGTGTCCCACCTTGTGCAAGTTGATAATTGCCTATCCATAAAGGTCCAACTTGCCATATTTGACCCATGTAGCGCTTGGGAAAGCCTTAGGAATCAATTCTACTTTATTCCTGGCCTCCTAGGCGCCTAACTGCTTTTTCTGCTTTACTGCCTGCTTTTTCAGTGTTTTAAGGCACATAGGAAAGCTAGACTAGGTGAGGTGAACTAGCTTTGTGTCCTCTTCATCCTCCACTCTTTCCTCCATGCAAAAGCATGTATGAGCTTCCATTCCACCACTCTTTAGCTTTCCCATGCACCCTTTCCAATTCATGAGCTCCATGACAGATTTGGGATCATCTTTTTACACCTATGGGGGATTTGCCTATTTTGGGTAAGCCTGCTTTATGCTAGTTTTGGATGCCTCCTTATGAATTCGACATCTTGATGTATTCTATATATTCAGCAACCTATGTTATTACAGGTTTGGCTATTGTACACTCAGTTAATATAATTTTGTGTTACAGTTCCATATTCAGTCTCCATTGTTAGCAATTTTGCATGATCAATTGTAAATTGTTGTGAGTGAAATCAATCTATTTCTGGCCTGAATTTCTACATGGTATCAGAGCCATTGTACGTTGTTACTCTCCTTCAAAAATTGTTTTGCAGGTTTGACATCAAGACTGGGAGCCTTCTACTTACAGCCGAGACAGATTTTCTAGAGCTATGGATCAGTCATAGAAAACTATCTTGACTCCCTTCAACTATTTTGAATGAAAAGCAGAGATGGAGATCTTGTTGAGAGAGAAAGGCCTCTATAGGGTGACTATGGCTACAGAAGCAAAGCCCAATGCTACTGCAGAGAAGATCAAATGGCACAATCAAAGAGATGAGGCTTATGGCCTCCTATGTCTCAGTATTTCCCGAGACCTCCTTTTCCATATCGATGGATTAACATCACCGGATCAAGTATGGGAGAATCTTTCTGAGATTTTTGGAAAGACAGATGAGATGAAGGGACATCAAATCGAAAATGAGCTGATTTCTCTGAGTCCCAGTAGCTTTGAATCCCTGCAGCTATATTTCTCCAAGTTCAAAGCACTAGTTTTGCAGCCGAAGCAGTGTGGTATCGAAAAGAAATATGATCAGCTCGTATTGGTCATCCTCTCGAAGCTAGGACCTAACTACTCAGTCTTTGTTTCGACCTTCTATGCCACAAAACTCACAGCTTGAACCTGGAAGATGCCTAGCCTTGCAAATTTCATGGAATCTCTCACACAAGAACAAGACAAGCTAGTGGCACCATCAAACCATCCAAAGATCAAGCTTTGATTGCTGGAGATTGGAAGGTGGACTCAAAAGGAAAAAAGAAAGCTAAAAATCCACCTGAGCAAAAGAGAGACAAGAAGCAGTCTCCAGAGGATCAACAAGGTCCCAAGAAGAATACCCAGAAGAAGAAAAACAAAGGTGAAATGAATAAGTGCACATACTGTAATAAGGGAAATCACACTGAGAGCTCTTGTATGAAAAAGCAGATTGATATGCTAACCCAACTCCTGGAGAAGAATGGCATCTCCCTTCCATAAGGCTGAAAGAAGAGAGAAGGAGGATCAAGTTCAGATGAAAGAGAGAGAGTTCATGCATTGGTTGCTGGCACATCAAGCTCACCCAGTTTTATCATTGATTCTGGAGCTTCAAGACACATGGTTTCGACTAAGGATGCCTTCTCCTCATTGGACAAGTCGAAAGGACCATCTATTGTACTGGGAGATGACTCTCTCACTGAAAGTATGAGCAAAGGGAGGATAGATCTTGATCATGGTCAGTTCAACAATGTGTTGTATGTCCCTGGTCTCGCATCCAACCTTTTGTCAGTGTACCAGATGACCCACACTAGGTCTCCTAAGAAAGTCATATTCTCCCCTGATGAAGTTGAGATCACAGAAATATCAAGTGGTAGAGTCATTGCAAAAGGAGTTGCGAATCATGCTCAAAAGGTTTACATGTTTTCACACTTCCTACCTTACTCAGACCCCTCTGCTCTTCTTATCCATGCTAATGAAGATAGCAAGCTATGGCATGAAATATTTGGCCATATAAACTACAAGTATCTGTCTGATCTTAGTGAGAAAGATATGGTCATAGGGTTGCCCAAGATAAAATTTTCCAAAGGAGTCTGCCAAGGTTGTATCCTAGGAAAACACCCAGAGCACAAATTTGAGAAAGCTAGTCATGAGAGGACCTCTGCACCCCTCGAGCTGATTCACAGTGATGTTGCTGGCCCATTCCCTCATATGTCCATGAGTCAGGCCAAATATGCATTGACCTTTATTGATGATTTTTCTAGGTATTGTTGGGTTCACTTCATGAAACACAAGTCTGAAGTTTTTGGCCTATTCAAAGTCTTTAAGGCTTTGGTTGAAAACCAGTCTGGAAGGAAACTCAAGGCCCTCAGATATGACAATGGTGGTGAGTATGTCAAGTCTGATTTGATAAAATATTGTGCAAATGCAAGTATTCAGATGCAGCATTCTATCCCCTACACACCACAGCAAAATGGTGTTGCAGATAGAAAGAACAGATCACTGAAGGAGATGGCAACATGCATGATGGAGGCCAAAACTTTGCCACCAAAGTAATAGGATGAAGCTATCAACTGTGTAGCCTATATTTATAATAGGGTTCCTCACAAACAGCTTGATGGTAAGACTCCCTTCGAAGCATGGAGTGGGCACAAGCCAGATGTGACCCATTTCAGGATTTTTGGCTCAAAGGCTTGGGCTAGAATCCCAACAGAGAAGAGGAAGGCTTCACAGCCCCAAAGACAAGAGTGTCTTTTTGTTGGATACTCTGAAGATTAAAAAGGGTACAAGTTGATAAATTTGAGCACAAACAAAGCCTTCATCGAAAGGTGTGTTCAGTTTGAAGAAGAACCCCTTGCAGCAGTGGAAGTTGGTGAAGCCTCTTCACCACCTGAACCTCAAGAAGTAAGTAAAGAGTTTGTTGAACATGATGATTCTGATTTTTCTGATGGAGATGAGTTTATTGTATACCCAAACAGTCCCACAAGTCCAAAATGGGCAGACAAGACACTACATGTAGCAGGAGAGCTAGCTGGGGATCCCAATGACCCAAGGAGGACTAGATCTCAATTTGAGAGTGGTCTGTGCATGAAGGATCCTATGTTTGATGAAAAATGCTATTTGATGGTGGAGTCTGATCCTCAAACATATGAAGAAGCAGTAGGATATCCAAGATGGCAAGCTTCCATGAAGGAGGATTTCAACTCACTACAGAAGAGAAACACATGGGAGCTAGTGGATCTTCTTCCAGGAAGAAAGTTAGTCCAGTGTAAGTGGGTCTATAAGACCAAATTTGCTGCTGATGGTTCACCACTGAAGTACAAGGCTAGATTGGTAGCCAAAGGCTACTGATAGGTTCAAGGCATTGATTACAATGAGACCTTTTCCCCAGTGGCAAAGATGGATTCCATCAGGCTAGCTCTAGCCATTGCAGCCTCAAGGAAATGGGAGGTACATCATATGGATGTACAGTCTGCCTTCCTGAATGGAGATCTCACTAAGGAGATATATATGCAGCATCCCCAAGGTTTTGCTACTAACCCTTCTCTTGTGTACAGGTTGAGAAATTCATTGTATGGGCTAAAGCAAGCCCCCAGGGCTTGGTATGCCAAAATAGATAGCTTCTTGCTATCTCTAAAAATTTTTTGGTGCAAATCAGATCCAAATGTCTATTTGAAGGTAGTTAATGATTCATTAATGATCATTGTGTTATATGTTGATGACCTCCTCATTACAGAAAGCTCACAGGCTGAGATTGCTTCCTTAAAGGGTGCTATGAACCAAGCCTTCTCCATGACAGATTTGGGGCTCTTAAGTCAATTTTTGGGGCTTGAGATCTCTCAAACCAAAGCTGGAATCAAGGTGCACCAGTCCAAATATGCATTGGATTTGCTGATCAAATTCAGAATGCAAGATTGCAAAGCAAGCAAAACTCCTTTCCTTTCAGGAGTGAAGCTGGAAGAAGATGATTCTCCATCGATGGTAAACAATACACTGTATAGGCAATTTATTGGATGTTTATTGTATCTGACACATACTCGACCTGATATTTGTTATGTAGTAAGTGTGGCTTCTAGATACATGGATCAGCCTCATGAGATCCATTGGAAAGCAACCAAAACGATCTTTAACTTTGTTCAGGGAACAAGGACACATGGGATCTTCTATAAAACAAAATCTGATCTTGATTTGGTTGGATTTACTGACAGTGATTGGGCAGGTGATAGCACAGATAGAAAGTCCACTTTAGGTTATGTGTTCATGCTTGCAGAAGGGCCAATCAACTGGTCAAGCAAGAAACAGAGTGCAATTGCACTCTCATCTACAGAAGCTGAATACAGAGGAGTTGTTAATGCAGCAACTCAGTGTTTATGGTTGCAGGGTTTACTTGGAGAGTGTGGTTTCGAACCTGAGTACTCAACTACCATCTACTGTGATAACCAGAGTACCATTCAAATCTGTAAAGATCCAGTTTAGAAGCAGAGAACCAGACACATTGAGATTCACATGCACTACATCAGAGAGCTTGTGCATGATGGCACCATTCACCTACTCTTCTGTTCATATTCAGAACAAGTAGCTGATATCTTCACCAAAGAATTTTGTGAGAAGACCTTCAGCAATATCAAATCACTGCTGGGGATTGCTGATCATGCTGTAAAAGCATGAGTGGAGACAAGATTCTACAATTTTGTTTTACAGTCCATGTTTAAGGGAGGATTTTCCCAAGTTGGTTTTGCCTCTTTCCTTGTTTCATATGGACTTGTAGTATGTAAAAGGGTGACTAAGCCTTGTTTCTAGGCCCTATATTTTTTATGTATTACTCATAAAGTCAGGCTTAAGGGGGGGTGTTAGAATAATCAACCCATAGTTTACCCACTTAGACATTAATTTCATTATTTCTGTCTTATTTGCCTAGTTCATGTGTCCCACCTTGTGCAAGTTGATAATTGCCTATCCAAAAAGGTCCATCTTGCCATATTTGACCCATGTATCACTTGGGAAAGCCTTAGGAATCAATTCTACTTTATTCCTGGCCTCCTAAGCGCCTACTTGCTTTTTCTGCTTTACTGCCTGCTTTTTCAGTGTTTTAAGGCACATAGGAAAGCTAGACTAGGTGAGGTGAACTAGCTTTGTGTCCTCTTCATCCTCCACTCTTTCCTCCATGAAAAAGCATGTATGAGCTACCATTCCACCACTCTTTAGCTTGCCCATGTGCCCTTGCCAATTCGTGAGCTCCATGAAAGATTTGGGATCAGCTTTTTACACCTATGAGGGATTTGCCTATTTTGGGTAAGCCTGCTTTATGCTAGTTTTGGATGCCTCATTATGCATTCGACCTCTTGATGTATTATATATATTCAGCAACCTATTTTATTACAGGTTTGGCTATTGTACACTCAGTTAATATAATTTTGTGTTACAGCTCCATATTCAGTCTCCATTGTTAGCAATTTTGCATGATCAATTGTAAATTGTTGTGAGTGAAATCAATCTATTGCTGGCATGAATTTCTACAAAATCCGACCCACTTAATGGAAGGTTGATATGGTATCATTATACACGTACAAAATTCTACAATGACATTTAATTGTAGTAGGAGTTCCACGTCGTGTCTTCCTGCTTGTCGAACACCTGTGGTTCATTCAAGGTGTTGTTGTATGTCGATTGCGTCGGATAAATTATGGAAAAACGAGTTTAGTTTGGAGTCTTTGCCGTCACTTTATATTATTTGATTACCTCTCTGTGTGATCATTCCTCTACTCATGCCAAGTTTACAGGGTTCTTGTCTGGGTTTACTCATGTCGCATTTCGTTTATGAAAGAGTCGGGTTTCAATGCTTGTGTTTTCTGCTTGGTTTTCATCCTGAATGCTCTCTCTCCAGTGTTCTATCTTATTGCGATACGTTGTATCTCCTCTGTCTGCAGCTGCGTGCATTTGCACTCACAGCCATGGCTCCAGTTGTTAGGGTCGATCCCAATGACACAAAGCTCTTTGATGAAAATCCAGAGCTCCTAGCTAAGGTAGAAGTAGTTGGTTGGCTTTCATTTATCCGCAAGTTTGCAGACTCAAACCCTGAGGTGACTAGGTTATTTGCTCTTTCACTGGTTGATGCTAGGGTTAAGGTGGCCTACATTCAGTTCAGGGTTGATGAGTGCTCAGTTGCTTTGGCTACGGGCATGTCGTTGACAGGTGAACGTTGGTTCAAATCCAAGCAGATGAAGGCTACTGAATGGAGACAGATGTTGAAGAACCCTTGCCAAGATGTGTCCTTTAGAGCCGGTGTATTGCAGAAATATTTCAAGAAATAATGGGAACCGATTTTAGACGTTATTCACAGGTATGTGACCTGTGAGGGTCGTCTTTCCTCTACATATGTCTATCATCTCACATTGATGACTGTTTTTCTCGGCTTACCTATTAATTTACCCTTTTATTTAGTTCAGAGCATGACCAAGATGTCTTCGGCCATTAAGAAGGGGCCGAAGAACATCGGTCGGAGTCTTTTTCATCATGGCCTTGTTAAGATGTTGGTAGAGAGAGAGAGTTGTCTAAATGAAATTGGTCATGGGATGATTTTCTTTAACATAATGGCTTCATGGCATTCTGCCATTGTCAATTCGATTGTGCAGAGGAGTGTGTAAGGAATCAAGAGCCTCGTAAAGTCCCGACTCCACCTGTACATGACCCTATGCCCAACCCTAATGATTGTGTAAGCCCTAGTGTCCGCGATGATATTGCTCCCACTCCTGTTCAAAGTCCTGGTACTCCTATGCGTTCCAAGCGAAGGAGGAAATCCATGAACCTATCCCCGGTGATGCCGAACCGTATTGACAAATCTTGCAGACAGGTAAGCAATAAGTCGAATGTTAAGATTACCAGTATATTTACCAAGAGTATGGTGTCCAAACTCAATGTTGTTAAATCCCCTACGAAGGATAACATAAATATTTAAATGGTCGTATTAGATGACGAGGAAGATAAACCTGTCTCGCATGATGGCCCTGACATGGATACTGAGCCTATCATTCACCATGCAGAGAATAGTCCTCATGTCTCTTATAAGAATCCTCAAATTGACCTTGTGGTCGATCCTCCAGTTAAGGGAAAATCTGTTGAAGTGAATTTACCTGGTTCATATCAAATTGGTGAAGCAATTCACCCGTTATTCGTAAACTGTTTGCTGGATAAAATACATAGAATGGAGGAAGAAGTAACAGAGATGGTAGCACATAGTGATGCTATGAAAGCTGAGAATATAAGGCTAAAGGAGAAATCCGATTCAGATGATAAATGTATGCTGCGTCTGAAGAAACATAAAAACAAGTTAATCCGGAGAGTAATGAAACTGCAACATGAGAATCAGAAAAATGAGGAAAAGGTTCGTGAGCTGAACACTCAGGTTACTTTGATGCAGTTTAAAGTTCATTCACAGAATCCAACGACTAGTGTGAATATACAGGTGTTTAATGCTCCTGTTAAATCATAGTATTTTTGGCACACTCACTGTTGTACATATGTTTAGAAAGTATTTCAGGTTTGAAGTTTGTAATTAAAAGAAGCAAGTGATAATGAAGTTATTTTTTGTTCCAGGTATTGTTTTGAATTGATTGATGGATAATTTAATTTAGTTTATTTACTCTCGCATTTGTGTTAATTTTTTACTGTGTAGTGTTGCAGATGATTTGGTCGATGCGTTTTTCCTGGATTTTGGTGATCGCTCATTTTCAGGATGAACCCCACAGAATCATGAACAAATTGGTTGAAATCGTTTTCAATGATGGATATGCTATCTCCCAGGTGTCACTAAATTACTAGTGTCTTTATCATTTTGTGATTTAGCATCATAGGTTGAACCTTTTGCAAATTTTGGGATATCGTGACGTATATAGAAAATGACAATTTCATTTGTCATTTTTCTATTTTGAATGAAATTGGTTAAGATTACAAGGATGTAGTTTCCTGTTTTCTAGAACTATCTCTTTTTGAGATTGAATGTATTTAAAGGAGACATGGTTTACTATAAAGGGGGTTGATGGTTGGGAAAAGGGGCCAGACAAGATCACTTTAATCATTTCCTGTGGCTAAAAACAATTTCTTGTTAGCAATTGCAGCACTTTTTGAGTGGTGATATTTATAAATATATTTGTAGTATTTATACTATGGAAATGTATTTATAATATCGTTTGATCTTGTTATTTCTTTTCGCATTCTTTATGTTTTGTTATATTTCTTTAAAGAAATGTGCAAGTGCATCATGTTTTAACTGTCGATTTATGCTAGTTTGACTTGCAAATTCATGTCATATAGCAAATCTGATGTTATCATTATAGTGTATGTGATTTACTTGTTCTGTGTGCTATCTTGTTTAAATTTCAGAATTTCTTCTGATGTGTTCAGGATTGTCTGCACAATATCATTATTTGCAAGTTGATTCCATGTTTAATACTATCATGCTCCTGATCAGGATAGGATATTTAGGATATAAGTGGTACTTTTCATTTAATTTATAGAAACTAAATTTACACTCTGTCAACTGATTTTTCAGCCTTATTGTGAATATACATGTGTAGATAGCGTAATTTATGTAAGTGGTTGAGTTTGTTAATATTCTCTTAACTAATTATTCTTGTATTTATAGATTAATTGGTTAACTAGATTAATGTCCAGTTATTAGTTGTGTAATATATCAACTAACTTAGTAATTATCTCTAACAGTTTGCTTTGCATATTCATAGGTGTACTATAGATTTAGTTAATAAATAGTAGCTTCATTTTTCTTTTGAGTCTTATCCTGTAGCTGGGAGTAATTTAGGGAAGGCAATGGGGCCTTAATCCCGTCAGAGACAGCTACCTAATGACTGAGAGCATATTTGAAAACTTTTGGATCGGGTTGTCTCTTAGTTGACTATTGTGCCAATTCGACCCATCAACAAATTCATAAAAAGATCAATATCAGAGGGCTTATATTACTCCCACACTAGATCCTACAGTTATGGATTTATTTCGACAGTTAGGCGGAAAATCCAAAGTTCCGCAAAATATGAAGATCAGACGATCAAGATTAGTTCTACTAAAAGAGATCAATGGCGCGGAAGAAAAATGCAGACATTAGAGGAAATTTCAGCTCAAAATGGGCCTCCTAAGGAAAATTAATAAAATAATATCTAAAATAATAAAATAATATTTATTAATTTTGGAGGAAAATAAGAAAAAACTAATTTTTTGTTCGTATTTTCGACATATCTCCCTGTGTTTTTACTCAAATTTCGATCGGGAGAGCTTGTTGGATGTGGAATTAAATTCCGCATCCAACGAGTACCCACTCGGCACACTTTTGACAGGCCCTGATACCCCAAAAACAAGAAATACCTCAAAAAAACGTGATGATGATGTCATCATCACATTTTTCAGGTATTTCTTGTTTTTGGGGTAGCAGGGCCTATCAAAAGTGTGTCGAGTGGGTACTCGTTGGATGTGGAATTTAATTCTGCATCCAACGAGCTCTCTTGATCGAAATTTGAGGAAAAACACAGGGAGATATGTCAAAAATACGAACAAAAAAAGTAGTTTTTTTATGATACCTATCCCCAAATTTATAGTTAAAAAATGTTTAAGAGGTGCTCCCTTTTTTAATTTTAAAGAAATTTTATTGGTTAATACATGATGACATGGAATTTGTATGATTTTTGGAAGGTCCATTTTAAATTGAAATTTCATCTAATGAATGTAATTGCGGAAATAATGTTTAAAGATTCTATGAACCCACAATCCACAACCTGCAAAAGATCAGGCGGCTGAGGTTAGTTCCGCTAAAAAGAGATCAACGATGCAGAAGAAAAATGTAGAAAGGGAAATGCAGAAATAACATTTAAAGATTCTATGAACCCGCAGTCCACAACCTGCAAAAGATCAAGATCAGACGGCTGAGATTAGTTCCACAAAATATCAACGGTACGAAAGAAGAATTGTGGAAAGAATCTTATAGAAAGAAGCTTGGGGAAAGGATCTTGCGAAAAGGAGATTACGGAAAGAAGCTTGTGGAAAGAAGCTTGTAGAAAGGAGATTGCAGAAAGTCGAGATACGATTTGAGGAAATGTTACATTCCACATACCGCATCCCACATCCTGCATCCCGGAATTTGGCAATTGACGGTCATGGAAGAGTCTGCAGGAGATCAATGGTGCAGAATTGTTGATGCAGAAAGACGATTATACAAAGTCAATTGCAAAAAGCAGAAAGTTGAAGTTTTGAAGACTTGAGTTCTTGCATTCTGCAATACACCTCTTACTTCATATCAACGAACATGAAAATGCTCGATGAAGATAAACGATGGGGAATCGTTGATAAGGAAACCGTGGCGCGAAAATATGATTTCGAAGGAGAAATCTATATGTCATATCGACAGACTGAAGAGACTCACTATTAGATCAATGGTGGGGAATCGTTGATGAGGTAACCGTGGTGTGAAAATATGATTTTGAGGAAAAAATCTATGCATTAGATTGATTGTCCGGAGATACTTAGAAATAGGATCAACAACTCTCATTAAAGTTGGAAGATGATCTTGCAGAAAGAAGATGGATATTTCAGAAGCACCATAAAATGATAAACAAGGCTGCGGAAATGAATTCTGAGTTGTAGGAAGAACGAAATGATGCTTTTGCTGAAATTTATCGATGAAATGATGCGACTGTTGAATGTGTAAGATGATGAATAGCTGTGTGTGTAAGTAAACAATCACGATCCAAAACAAAGGAGTACAACTATGGAGAGACACATTGATAGGAAATAGATAAAGAGTATTTCTTATATGAATGTGTAAAGAATTAAGATGTCTCTATTAGAAATATCGACAAAGTACAAAGAGAATAATGGTCTAGGAGTTCTAAAATGATGTAGCCATAGCTGAAGAAGAGACCAAGTAGAATGACATAGATTGTGGGAAGATTAACTAAAAACATATTAGGGTGGCAAGGTGGAGCTAGGGTAGGAAACATGCATGTAGGAGGTTGTCGCCTCCTTTTAGCAGAAGCTGGTAAATAGGGTGTAGGAGTATCCTTTCAGTAGCAGATGAGAAAATAGGGTGTTGTAGCATCCTTTCAGTAGCAACAGATAAAACAGGGCGTCGTAGCATCCTTTCGGTAGCAGCTGATAAAACAAGGTGTCGTAGTATCCTTTAAGTAGCAGCTGATAAAACATGGTGTCATAGCATCCTTTAAGTAGCAGCTGATAAACCAAGTGGTTGTAGCCTCCTTCCAATGGTTGTTGGTAAATAGGGTGTCATAGCATCCTTTCAGTAGTAGATGATAAACCAAGGGGTCGTAGCCTCCTTCTAGTTGTTGCTGGTAAATATGGTGTAATACCATCCATGTGTGTAGTAGCAGATAAAACTATTTGTAAATAATAATTTTGCAGTAATAGGATGTATTGGTGGTTTACTGTATTGGGCTTCCACGTTAAAATTGTGTTCTGTGTATTCTTGTTTTTATGTGTTTTTAATGATAGATATACAAAGTGGTTAAATTAGTAAAAATAAAACAATACGGATTCACACCCCCCCCCCCTCCCATCTCAGTATTGACCAATAAACCAACAAAATTGGTAAAGTATCCACTAAAGTGAAGGATTAAAAGTAACTTGTATACATTAAAGTGAAAGATTAAAAGTAACTTTCACAAGGATTCCATTGACATGGTTGAGATGTTATGTGCATAATATCTCACTAGAATTTTCAACAACCATGGTCATGCACCCCAAATGGTAGATCTTACTCTAAGTATTTAGGGTTCCTTAGTCCTTATTAATGCAACGATTTTTGTTTGATTTGAGAAAAACATTCGCGTCCAAATTTACTAGTATAAGGGGAATGAAGCTCTTAGCAAAAATTAGATTTGATTCTCGACATCTAACACTACTACAAGTTGGGGCTGTTTAAAGAAATTTTTTTAAGACAAAATTACCATATTGTCTTTAATATCTCTTAAGAAATTTTGTTATGATGGTTAAGACAATTTTTAAGAAAAAAAATAGTTTCAAAGTTGCTTTTAGTTTTTTAGTTTCTAAATTTACTATTTCCTTAAAAACAAGTAATTTTTTAGAGTAAAATCATTATTTTTTTTGTAAGATAAAAAGATTTGGGGTTTTGCATGAGGCTTTTACTCAGCCATAGGAAATATGAGTGAGAAACTCAGAATCCCTTGAATCAAAAGTTTGAATCAAAATTTTACATGCAATGAATTGATATGTTCCATTAATGAGTGGATATGAGGAGGTTCAACATAACAATGGATCCACTCATATGCTCTATTCCCCTTTCCAAGATATCCATCCAAATTATTTGAGATAAAGATAGAAAACGATGGTTTTTAATGACTACTCTTTTACTTTTTAACTTTTTTCCATGTGGTATTGGCATCTAAGCACATTTGGAGAGATCGACACCTATGCCCATTTGGAATGATCGTCATCAATTGATTCCGATGTCAATATGAATAAATTTATTTGAATGTTTGTGTGGATTGTTATTCATGGATGATAAGGCCCAATTATTTGGAACGCAAATTGTAAATTTTATTTTGTACTTAACGAAAACAGAGACGATTATACTGTAATATGTGTTGAAGAGAATAATCTCACTTGTATTTAGGTTAGAGAGTTAGGTAACCCACGATGGTATTTACCTAACTATGGTATTCACCCACAACATTATTGTTTTCTATTTCCTATTTAAACAGCTCTGAATAATGAGAAGGCAATCATCTGCCCATACTATTTCTTGCTCCATTCTTTTCTTTTACATGGTATTAGAGCATATGGCCTGATCCTTTCATTGTTGGGGTAAGCCTTTTCAGAAAGTGGAAATCACTCTAGTGAGCTTAGAACACAGCAGATCTAATCAGCTTACTTTGACAATCATGCTTGGTCTCTCAGATCTTAATCTAGTGATATCGATCTGAATAGCTCACACTAGAGTATTTGAATTTTTTGCAGGTCCCAGGATCATGCTCTTATTGGACATTGCGTGGCCTGCATGACTGCCGAGTTTCGAACCTGTGACGTGGGAGTTACAAGCAATTTCCAGGAGGTATCATTATTTTGATCTAGCAATCTCGATCTAATAATTTGTTGGCCACGGTGAGACTGAAGAGAGTTGCAGCTGCATTTTCTTTGGCTTACATCGTGGCACCCGGCTGCAGGACTTGAAGAATCGTGCTATCATACTAGAGTTATAGGCTCATCATCAAAGGAGATCGATCTGCATTGTTAAGACGCATTGGTGCTGGGAATATTAAGCCGGTCCCACTTCATGATCATTGAGCTACATCCTCCTCTATCTTGGAGCTACGAACATGGATGTAAGTCATGACTGGTGGTGACGCTAGTAAAAATTCAAGGTGAAGATCGTTGGAAGAGCTACGATCTTCGTGAACCTTGTGAGCTACGAGTTCTTCATGTTCACCATAAACACTACTGTGAGCTCCATATGATCGTATCAGAGTGCTTCATTTTCCCGGTAAGCAAAATGTCGATCTCAGACTAAATCCTTTGCTGGTTGTGATTCATGTGTCCATAGCGTAACCTAAGGAGGGATGCAGATCTCCAATTGTCCGTATCAGCTAGCGCATCACTTCCACATAGCATTAATTCCAGATCTGTGTGGTTAGTATCTCGAATTTTTTTTTTTTTTTGCATGCACCGCTTCTCTCCCACATTGCGAGAGCGGTGCCACCGGCCCTGCTTAGAAAACCATAAGCAGTACCACCGCCTTTGCTGAGCAAACCATAAGCGGTACCACCGCTTTTCATAGATCTAAAGAGAGCGGTGAATTGCCCTTCCTTGCATCGATTCCACGCACTGCACCACCCCATCGCTCATTGCCCAATCACTTGGAGCGGTGCTGTTACTAAGCAAGCTATTTTTTTGTTTATTCAAAAAAAAGGGCGGGGGGGCACAAGGCTAAGCACAGTTTTTGTTTTTATTTAAAAAAAAGGGCAATAATTTTTTTTAGTCATATCAGATGGCTAATATGAGCTCTTTGAAGCCGATCTCTAGACCTGTTTTGACCTGAGCTAACTATGAATTTTGGTCTATCAAAATGAATACCTTTTTGCAACTCAACAAATATTGGGATATGGTGGAAACCGAGTTCACAGAACCTGAAGCGGTTGCTCTGGCTACAATGAATAATGCACAAATTTAATGCTCTCGAAGCTCGCTGAGACCGAGATCTCACAGCCACATGGCTGATCCAAATTTGCATTGAGGATTCCATTTTCCCTTGGATCTTAGGTGCTACTAGTGCACATCAAGCTTGGAATATGCTTGCATCGGCTTACAAGGGAACCAATCGCATCAAAATGGTAAGAATGCAAACCCTATGCCTTCAGTTTGAAATTTTAAAAATGAAGGAATCAAAATCTGTAGATCTATTCATGACTAGGGCTTCGGGTCTTGTGACCCAATTCCAAACCTATGGTGAACCGCTAGAACAAAAAATAGTTGTTCAAAAGATTCTTCGGTGTCTCACCATGAAATTTTCTATGGTAGTAACTGCCATAGAAGAAGCCAAAGATCTGTCTAATATCACCTTAGAAGAGTTGACTAGATCTCTTCTATATCATGAAGCACAATTCACTCAAGAAGAAGAATCATTGACAATTGCGTTCAACACCCAGGCTTCCCTCAACAGAGGTTGAGGCAGAGGAGGATGAGGTAGAGGAAGAAGAGGTAGATGGTCTCGATCTACAGAAGATAGAACCAGTCACAATCATGAACAATCAGAGAATTTAGAACACTCTCACCACTCTCAAGGTCAGAGGGGAAGAAACAAAAGATGGATCAATAAGTCCAATGTTTAGTGTAACTACTGCAAGAAGTATGGGCACTATGAACGTGAATGTAGAAAGAAGCAAGCGAGTGAGAATAATAGCCAGAACAACAGCAGAGCCAATGTCTCCAAAGAAGAAGAAGGCTCGTCAGAGGTGATGTTTCTGTCCTATCAAGCAACTGAAGAACACTGCACCTCATATCTATGGATACTAGATAGCGGTTGCAGCAATCACATGATAGGTAACTAATCATTATTCTCTGGTCTAGATTCCTCTGTTATCATGAATATCAAGCTAGGAGATGACTCTCTAGTTCCAGTAAAAGGCAACGGTATTGTTCATGTACTTAATAATCAAAATGAAAAAATGTCCATTTATGAGGTATTTTATGTACCTCATTTGACTGTAAATTTGATCAGTATAGGTCAATTACTTCAGAATAAGTATGATGTTAGGTTTCATGATACATATTGTGCTATCTATGATAAACAACCCAGTAAGAGACTCATATCCAAAGTTGAAATGACCAAGAATAGAATCTTTCCTATTAGAATTAGGAGTGCTAACCTTCTACATCATGTAGTTCATACAGTTTCTAGTCAAGAGCAATCCTGGTTATGGAACTGCAGATTCAGTCATCTTCCTTTCAAAAGTATCCATCTCCTACACAAATAGTTAATGGTTAAAGGATTACCGGTTATTCATAAACAATCTAGAACCTGTGAGGATTGTATCACTCATAAACATCATAGGGACAGTTTTCCTACTTTCACATCTCGAGCCAAAGAGCAACTTGAGTTAGTTCATACAAACCTTTGTGGACCCATGCAAACCCAATCCATAAGAGGGAGTTTTTATTTTCTAGCCTTCATTGATGACTTTAGTAGAAAAACACGGATTTATTTTCTCAGGCACAACTCATAGACCTTCTCCAAGTTTAAAGAGTTCAAGGCTCTCATTGAGAAACAGTTTGGAAAGTCCATTAAAATGCTCAGGTGAGATGGTGGAGGTTAATATGATTCACATGAGTTTTCAGACTTTTGTAAGTAGCATGGCATCCAGAGACAGTTCACCACCAGATACACTCCACAACATAATAGAGTTGTTGAACAGAAGAACCAGACCATCATGAACATGGCCCGTAGCATGCTGTCACATAAGAAGCTATCAAATGAGTATTGGGCTGAAGCTATTGGATGCTCAGTCTACTTGCTCAATGAATCACCCATAGTAACTGTCCAAGACAAGATTCCTGAAGAAGCATGGAGTGGCACTAAGACTAGTGTCTCACATCTCAGAATCTTTGGTTATGTTGCCTTTGCGCATATACTTGATGAACTCAGAAGAAAGTTAGACAAGAAAAGTGAGCACTACATTTTCAGTGGTTATAGTGAATAGCACAAGGCATACAAGCTATATAATCCTACCACCAAGCAACTTGTGGTGAGCAAAGATGTAAAGTTCATTGAAGACAAATGTTGGAGTGATCCTTCAGACATACAACATGAAGATCACTCATATAAGCCAGATCTACCTATCAGACTTCCCAGATTGGAAGTACAGTAGGAAGAAGATGTAGCAGATGGTCCACCACAGAATCAAAAAACCAAAAGCTTGACAGAGTTATATGAACAGAATCCAATTCTTGATGAGCAACTTCAGTTTTCTCTCTTCTCTTGTCAGCCCACATCTTTTAATGAAGCAGTGAAGGATGCACAGTGGGTAAAAGCCATGAATGAAGAGATTGATGCAATAGAGAAAACTCAAACTTGGGATCTTGTTGACATCCCTGCAAACAAAACCAGTATTGGAGTCAAATGGGTCTATAAGACCAAATTGAATGAAAAATGAGAACTTGAAAAGCACAAGGCAAGGTTGGTTTCCAAAGGTTATGCATAGAAGTATGGTATATATTATGATGAAACATTTGCTCCTGTAGCAATGATGGATACCATCAAAGTTGTACTTGCCATTGCAGCACAAAATCAATGGCCTGTGTATTAAATGGATGTGAAATTTGCCTTTCTTAATTGCATGCTTGAAGAAGAAGTTTATGTAGACCAGCCACCTCGTTATACTGTCAAAGGTCATGAAGACAAAGTGTATAAGCTGAAAAAGGCCATGTATGGTCTAAAACAAGCTCCATGATCTTGGTACAGTAGGATTGATTCCTACCTCATCAACAATGGTTTCAACAGAAGGAGCAATGAGCCCACTTTGTATGTCAAAATAGAGCAAGGTAAAATATTGATGGTATGTCTGTATGTTGATGACATGATTTACACTGGTAATTTGATGCTTGAAGATTTCAGGACAGTCATGAAAAAGGAATTTGAAATGACTGATCTAGGACTCATGAAGTACTTCCTTGGCCTGGAAGTTACTCAAACTGATAAGGGTATTTTTATTTGCCAGCATAAGTATGCTACCGATATTTTGCAGAGATTCAGAATGGATAAATGTAAACCAGCAGAAACCCCTGTAGCTCTTGTCACCAAGTTAACCAAGAATGGTGATGAACCGGTAGTAAACAATACACTCTATAAACAATTGGTACATAGGTTAATGTATTTGAGTGCAACTAGACCTGATTTGATGTATGCTGTCAATCTTATTTCTAGATTTATGGAGTCTCCCAAAAACTCTCACTGGAATGTTGGAAAAAGAATACTGAGATATGTTGCACGCACACTTGGATATGGCCTTTGGTACACTCATACACGAGACAGTACTCTTACAGGGTACACTGACAGTGATTTTGTAGGTAGTCTTGATGATAGGAAAAGCACATCTGGTTATGCTTTCCATTTGGGTACAAATATGATCTCTTGGGCATCTCAAAAACAGTCCATTGTGAGCATGTCTTCTGTAGAAGCAGAATATGTAGCAGCCACCATAGCAGCTTGCCATGCAGCTTGGCTAAGAAGAATGTTGAAAGATATGGGACACACTCCAAAAGATCCCACTTCTATTTTTTGTGATAATAACTCTGCAATACAGTTGTCTAAACATAATGTATTTCATAGAAAAAACAATCATATTAACACTCGCTGTCACTTCATTCGTGAGTTAGTCAATGAAAAACAAATTTCTTTACTGTTTTGTGGCTCTAATGAGTAGTTAGCTGACATGTTCACCAAACCATTGGGAACATCTGCATTTGTATATGAGAGAGAGCACTTAGGCATAGACAATGCTGATGATGTACTACGAGTTGAGATTAAGGGGGTGTGTTGAAGAGAGTGATCTCACCCGTAGTTAGGTTAGAGAGTTAGGTAACCCACGGCGGTATTTACCTAACTGTGGTATTCACCCACAACATTCTTGTTTTGTATTTCCTATTTAAACAGCTCTGAATAATGAGAAGGCAATCATCTGCCAGTACTTTTTTCTTGCTCCATTCTCTTCTTTTACAATATGTTCCCCTGCTGGATTTGCCTGTTTCTGTTGTAATATGTTCCCATGGTGGACAAAGAGACCATTCCGTTGTAATATGTTCCCCTGCTCCATTTGAGTACAACTGATACCACTTTCAGCCTTATTCATCCTTCTTTTCTTAGAAGAGGGCATGACAGAAACATAACGTTCGATCTCTAAAGGCTCTAACTTTCCTCTATGGACACAGAATCCATCATACTTGGTCTTCGTTTTATCTACTAAGAAATATTCATTGATTTCAGTGTCACTTATAAAAGCGTTTTCAGTATCATAGCGTTCCACATCATCTGTAGGTTGATGAGTGCAACCATCTTCGTCAGTGTTCTCACATCCCTTGTACATTCCTTCGATATTCTCAATAATGAAATTTAACCGAGACTGAGGAGTGTCAGAGATGGTCTCACTCTGCTTCTCAGGAAAATCATAGACTTCTCCCAGAAGAAGGCTCAGTCTCCTTCTGCGCATGCCTGAGCAATTTCTTCCAAGAAACAACCGTGGTATCGTTGGGGTTTAATTCTATATGGATGCGTTGTCGAGGAATTCCTTTCATAGGTTCATCCGAGAACCGATTTCATCCATCAAATCCTTCCTCTGTAATATAAGTTGTATTGTTTCTTATTTAATTTGATATATGTAAATAACTGCATTGTTCTTCGATGGAAATCACTAGGTATGTGTATTTTTTAATGCCTAACAATCGCATGAATAGTGGTGTTTTTAAATCTGGTTAGTCTAAAAGTACCAATAAAATGTTAAAGGATCTTGTCCATATTACTATCCACATTTCTCTGATTGTGATATTGTCACTCTCAATTTTATGGTTTTTTTATTGCCTCTAATTACATGCTACATAATCTCCAATTGTAAGGGTATAAAAGATATAGTCTTGATTCTTCCACCTCTATGAAAGACTCGCAAAGCATAGCACATAAGGTATAATCTTTGGCTCAATGTAATCCGCAGAGAATTCTTCTGTACATAGTTGTATTAATTAAATTATAAGGCACCTGTTATTTGTCTCACTGTAGGATGACGATATTGATAAGATGTAAACGAGAAGCAAGTGGTCACGGAGGGTTTACGAACATTGTTCATCTGCTGTCAATAGAATCAATAATCACAATTGCAATAAAATATGTTTGTAATTGGATAAAGTTGGTCCTGGTTTGCTTGTTTGCACATATATTCGATTTTATGACTTACAGAGAAGCTGGATTGACGATTTTGAATAGTTTATGACTTATTTTGAACAATTTACTTTTGTTGTTGTATTTTCTTGTAATTTTTCATTGTTTACGTTTCACTTACAAGGAGGTTTTATGTGCACATTTTCTGTTTCTCATAACTTCAATCCAACGGTGGTTACTATGTTTTATATTTTTCCGATCTATGTTTCTGGTAATATTAAATTAGGATATCTATTTTCATAAATATTCATTGATACCACTGGCATACCAGGGTTTTCTGTTAATTAGTGTGGTATATTTTCCATTTCTGTTTTTTTTATTGGGAGAATATTTTTCTGTGCATATATATTCGATTTTATGACAGTGACTGAGAACCTAGATTAGTTTAACTGACCCATAAACGTAGAATACAAAGATACCAATGTTTCCATTCTTTGCATTTTAGCTTTTCGCGCCTCGGTTTACTTGGAAAGCTGCAATTAATATTTTTGCCACCTCATTTTCTAGACAGAACAATAATGGCCCTTGCATCATTTCTGTGTCCTGAAGTTTAAACTTTTGGTAAACAACAGCAGTGGCCATATCTATGGAGAGGACCATCCCACATTTGTGTTGAGCTTTTATTTATTTATTGAATGTTTGGCAAGTAAGGGTCACAAATATAGAGAAGCAACCTCTATATTGAAAATGAAAATTCTAATCCATGTGCCCATGTAGACTCACAGTTGTTATTCTACACATGTCCAACGACCTGCTCACATTATAAAACCACTCCCATCCCCTCTTGATTCTTCAAGCTTCACCTTACCAGCTTTTTGTAGAGATCTGTTGGGTGTTTCTTGAAATGTATACCTTTTTGAGTTCACTTATATATATCCTTTCTTTCAAACCCAACTAGAAGCCCGGTATTTAAAAGAATCCAACCGTACGATGAAAGATGAAATTCTAGTGTTTATTAGACGAAATGCATCAGAGCAGGTGAGGGAGGAATGCATTAGAGTCTTTGGCAGCATGTACAGTGAAGACATTATCAAGGTGCTCATCTTACAACGTTAAAGATGGCATTTATTTTAGTAATAACAGTACAACTTCCTTTGCGATGATACAACCATATCCAATCTTGAAGATGCAGGGCATAGTGTAGTTTTTGAGGTTCAAGTTGCTTTAAATAATTGAAGTATTAGTTACATTTCCATGCTATGCACAAGTATTCGACGAAGACAACATTATCAAAGATGGCTGAATATTAAATGTTATTGTAGTAGATATAGATGTATTAATGGAGTAAATTTTGTGGTTACCTTAGTTAAGCCTATGGATGTTATATTCTTAGAGCAAAATTGTTCCTGATCGTTGCATTCTTGCATTCGTTAAATAAGAGTTTACTCTACCTTTAAATATATTAAATTAGTCTTTCCATTATAATACTGTAAATTCTAATGTTTCATATGTGCATTTTAAAAATATTGAAAGTTATTGTGGTTATTTCATAAATATTACAGAAAGTCACATGGGTATTCAAGAATTATTGAAATAAATTCTGATGTTTCATGTGTATTCAAGACATATTAAAAGTCACAAGTCATAAATGTATTTAAGAAATTTTCACATAGGTATTCAAGAAATTTTGGAATTGCATTAGTTGTCGAAGGATTATAAATATGTTCAGCTTGACTCTATAGCCTTTTATTCAGCTAAACAAATATTTATAACATTTATTTTGGAATCTATGTCACTAAGTATCATCATAAATTAGACATTGAATCATATATATAGCCTCAACAAGAAGATTTCGAAGGTGGTTATCATTTGACACAATTAAGCAACGAATTTTACTTCTTTTCTCTTTAATAAATGAATGAGAGAAATACAATGTGTATTTCAGTAGTTTTGTGATTATTGCTTAAAAAATATCTAAAAAATACAAATATTGATTTTTTTAATATTAAGTTGTAGGGTGCTAGCTCAATGGTGGAGCAATGGCATTATATAATGCAAAAAGTTAGTGGTTCTATTCTAGTGTACCCTACAATTTATAACTAGTGCATTGAGGGGGCATTGAGACAATATTTTTGTAAATTGTCTTAAGACAGAAACAAACATGTGTATTGTCTTTAATAGGGTGTATTAAACTATTGTCTTCAATTTAAGACAATAAATTGTCTTTAATTAAATTTATTGAGTTAAAAGTATCAATTAAAAAATAACAAGATGAACTTAAATGACCAACTTAAAAAAAATTGACTTCTCTTGATAGTTGATAAACATCCCCATAGTGGGATGTAGAACACCTAGTCACATTAGGTGTAATTAAAAAAAATTGGAAATCCATATGAGAGATATGAGAGAGTCGAGTATTTAGAGTTTAAAAAACATGGACAAACTATGGGAGATCGAAATGAAAAAGCACCTAACTTTAGATACATATGCTCATTTTGTGACTTAGACATTGCATAAAATCTAACCCTGAATTTGTTTTGTGTAGAAAGTGGAGACGTGTGTGTATACATTGAAAGAGAAGATGCTCTATTGCATGTGTAAAAGGTGAAGCTTACTTAAAAAAAAGTATTCCCAATTTTATTGTTGACCAATCTATTTCAAAGTGGTCAAGCTTTGCTAAACTTTATTTTTTCACCATTTTTTTATAGCGAAAAAATAGAGAATAATTTATTTGTTTAAACTAAAAATAAAATTAATTTAAGATGTAAAAACATGCATTATAACTATTCATCCATACAATTTCTACAATTTCTTACAACTATTAAAATCCTTACTTCCATACATTACAAAACAAAAAACCTATATTCTATCAAAACTATAGTGGTGAGGTATATTACAAATGAAGAGGTAAATTGACTGAATTTGGTTTATGCATCATTAGTTTTGACCAAAACAAGGGGAAGATTGATTAGTATCCGGTAAAAAAGCTACTGAGTGATTCATTACATAAGGAGAGAATCTTGGACAGACAAAATTCATGGAGGTGGCTGATATCCAGTGATTCCAGGAATAGAAAGCATATCTAATAATACTAGCATTACAACAGAAGTCCCGAGAATCCTAGCAGATCCAGAGGAGCAAAAATGAGGGACAGAGCAGAGAGAAAGTGGAATTATTTGATGATAGGCTTCGCCACGGTCTTTGTGAAAGCGACCTCAAATGCTCTAAGCCTGTTTTGAAAAAATCTTTTGGATTTTGCTGTGACTTTGAATTATGAGACGTGGCAAAGTTGGGGCCTCGAGAATTCACAGCCTCATTCCGATCGAGTGTGTGGGAGAGATGGGGCCTCGTAATTTCCCAGTAAACTGTCGCATAGCTCCTTGGATTCTTGTGTACCATGTTTTCAACATTGAAAATAGTAAGATACTAACTAGTCCTTGCCTGCGACCAGCCAATATTCGTCAGAGAATTTAGATCAGATTTAGGGGAGGTTACAATTGGTTTCTCTGCCATCCACACTAATAATGCTCCTACCCAGGAGAACCGCTTTATTTGCTTCAACATCAGCTAGACCGTTGAGCCCCCTCAGAACATGATAATAACTGATCTTTTGAAATTTGGAAGCTATCAGTGAGATTTTGTGGAGGATCCTTGAGATATGGAGATGAGATGGAAATTTATTAAGGATCATCGCTTGGATGATGATTCTCGAGTCTCAAAAAACTGACATTTCGTCGATGTTATTTTCCCGGGCCTGCTTTAGTCCCTGCCAAAGCGCCNCCCCCCTCTTTCCTGCCCCGGATTTCCTTTAGAGGCCCCATCAAAGAAGAGACAACTTTCGTTTAGAGAGGAGCGCCACTTCAGGAATGCTTGCTCGTCGAGACAGATTTCCCATTTCTCTGTTTGATCATTGGTATTGGAGCATGTTCTTGCTTTTGAAGGAAGGTGAGACATCCAGCTAAGTTCATCATGGCTCAGATCTCTTGAATTCTTGAGAGTTCTTTTGGAATCAATCACTTCAGCCAGAAGAGCTTTGCAAATGGAGGCTACCTTGGGGCTGGGTCTTTCTTCATCTCTAAATATTCACCTGTTTCGTTCAAGTCAGATTTTCCAACACATGACTTTGGGGGTCCAGAACCAGATGGATTTGAGGACAGCTTTTTTATGAAGGTTGAAGGGGGAGACTCTGGCCCAATCAAAGGATAGATCGGTGACATTTCTAGGGAGAGTAACTGTTTTCGGACTTAGATTGAGGATGATCTCCTAGACTTCCTTTGCAAAGGGGCAAGTTAAAAGTAGGTGGTTTATGGTTTCCTCCTTAGCGAGACAGAGAGGGCATCTGGAGGGGCCTTCCAACCCTCTCCTTTTAAGATTGTCACCTGTGAGGATGCTATTGTGAGCTATAGTCCAGCAAAAGTGGTCTATCTTGGAGAAAAAGGTATGAGACCAAATTAAATTCCATTTCATTGGATCAGGGGCTGCATATTGAATGGCTTGAAAGGTCATGTACCCTTCTGCGGTAGTGTAGGATCCTGAAAGCTGACCCCAACCTCTTTTGTCTTTAGATCTCTCTGTCATCGATGCTTCTTGCAGAAGATGCAACAGGAGATCTGCTTCCTCTTTAATCCCAATGGGGATATTGCCTAAATTCCATTCCTTCCACACACAGTCCCCTTCATCCTCCCAACTGGATATATCCCAAAGAGTCTCTAGGATGTTTTCTTTCATCCAGATTTTTAAACTTCTTATTCCTGGGAGGTGCCCCAAAGGTTTCTCTCCCATGATGGATTCCTCCCACAACTTGATTTGTTTACCATTCCCTAGGATCCAAAAGAGCATAGGCTTGAAGTGCTCTGAGACTTTGAGGCAGAGTTTGTATATTGGAGATCCTTTTTTACAGAGAGTCGGCTTATCTAAGCATCTTAATCTTGATCCTGGGTAGTACTTTTTCCTCAGCACTTTCTTGCTCCAAATTTCCCAGCCAGAGACGAGATTCCAAAGAATTTCCGCTCCCATTGCTAAGTTTTGTTTGGCAAGATTTCTGATTTGCAGGCCCCCTTCCTTGAAGGGCTTTTGAATTTTGTCCCAGTTGACCAGATGGGGTCTGTGTAAGTTTCCTTTTCCTCCTTCCCAAATAAATTTTATTATCATCTTTTCAAGGTTTCCGATAACAGAGGAAGGAGCTAGCAGAATGGAGTTTTGATAGATTGAAATACTCATCAGCACTGATTTTAGAAGCACATCTTTCCCAGCTAGGTTTAACCAATTGGAGCCCTAATTTTGAATTTGGTTTTTGAACTTGTCAATAATGGGGGACCAATGGGATGCTTTTGGGCCACCTTTAGAGATAGGCGCCCCTAGGTAGGTGAAGGAGTCCCATTCGTGAACTGATTCCATTCCAATAACTCTTGCTATCTCTCCAAGATCTCGAACTGAGCAATTCCAGCCATAGATTTTGCTCTTCTGGAAGTTAATCTTGCTACATGAAATTTGCTTGTAGGTTTCCAATTCTTGCTTGAAATGTCTTGCTGTGTGGAGACTGGCTCCTCCCAGCAACACTGTGTCATCCGTGAATTGAGCATGATTTTTTTTTTTTACTTTTTCAGCCATTCGGATACCAAGTAGCAAGCTTCTTTGCTGACTGTGGTTTAGTTGGAAACTTAGCACAGAGGCCTAGATTGCATAGAGAAGAGAAGATAGAGGACAACCTTTTCTTAAACCTCTGTAATCTTGGAAGAAGTCAGTGGGTCGGCCATTGACCAGCGGGGCAATCTAGGGTGAGCTTATGCAACCTTGGACCGAGTGCAAAAAGGAGGGGGAGAAGCCTTGTTTCTTCATTACAAGGAAAAGGAAATCATGTCTGACCCTGTCATAGGCATTGGCAAGGTCAAGTTTTATGACCATTCCTTCCTCTTTATTTTGGGTGCTTGAGTGAATGGCTTCTTGAACCAGCAGAATATTATCCCGAATCTTTCGGCCTTTGATGAATCCCCCTTGGTTTTTCAGGATAACTTTGGGGAGGATTTTTTGAGCCTGTTTGTAATAATTTTGGTCACAATTTTGTAGCTCAGGTTACACAACAAGATTGGTCTAAATCTAGAGAAGTGGGCTGCTCCTTTTTCTTTGGGGATCAGAGTTAGGAAAGCAGAGTTTGTACTCCCTCCCCGTTTATTTGAAGATTGGGTAAATCTAACCATTCTGAGAAGGTCTAGCTTGATCGTGTCCCGGCAAGTGGTAAAGAATCTGGCAGTGAACCCATCTAGACTTGGGGCGCTGTCTGGTTTCATACAAAAAAGGGAAATCTTGAGTTCCTTCATAGAGATCAGGGCTGTTAACCTGAGATTATCAGCATCTTGGAAAATATGGGGGATCAACTCAAAGGGATGGCTTGAGGGATTTAGGGTCTCATCATCTAGGGCAGAGAAGAGGTATTTAAAGGTGGTGAAGGCCACTTTTTTGATATCTTCAAAATATTTTACGAGTGTCGCTTGGTAGTAGATTTTAGTCACAGCTTTGTAGTTTTTTCGGGCCTCTGCTTGCTTGTGAAAGTAGGTGGTATTTTTGTCACCACTTTTGAGCCACATGCTTCTAGATTTTTGTCACCAGTATTCCTCTTCTACTCTACAAGCTTGAAAGAAGGCTTTTTGGAGCTCAGTTTCTTTAGATTGAATGTTGTTTGTGATTGGAATGGTTTCCATTAAATGCTGGTGATTTTCAAGAAATTTTTTGGTCTCAATTCTGCTTGATGTGGGAGAATTCAGGTGCTTGGCCCATTCTTTAAGGTCCTTTTTGAGCCTTTTTAGTTTCTGCTCCCGGGAGAAAGAAGGGGAGCCAGGGAGCGGGGTGGTCCAGGAGTCGGTGACTATTTGCTGAAAATATTCTTAGAGGATCCAAAGAGGGTTGAATCTGAAGGGAATTGGGCCCATGTTAGGTTCAGAAGAGAGTTCCAAGAGGATGGGTTTATGATCAGAGGTATAGTTGGGGAGGATTTTGGACAAAGCCATCGGCCCTGTGGAAAGGAAGTCATAGTGAATAAGGAATCTGTCAAGGCGGACCGCAATGTGGCCCAGACCCAGCCTTTTATTTGTCCAAGTAAATTTCCCTATCGAGGGCTTTATGTCAAGAAGGTCCCAGCCAAGAATAATGTCCTCCACCCATTCTCTGGCTTGATCTCTGATTGGGGAGCCTCCTTTCGTTTCATCAGCAGCCAACGTAATATTTAGATTCCCAGCTAAGATTATGTTTCTAGGGTTATGCAGATTAAGGAAGGATTCCAAAGATTCCCAACAATTTTTCTTTTCATAAAGAAGATTAGGAACATATAAGTTAAAGAGACTTACTTGAAGGCCATAATCAATATGGCAGAGATTGGTGTAGAGCCAATGCATGCTCCATTTTTCATTGATTAGCTCAAATTTGGATGTGTCCCAGAAGGTGGCTAATCCTCTTGATGCTCCCCTTGAGCTTATTGCTTTCCCTTTTCCTTTTTTCCAGAAGGTATTTCCAGCTTGGTAGAGGATAGTATCCTCCATTTTCATCTCCTGAACCAGAAGGATGTCAGGCTTATTTATTTTGATGATGTCTTTCAGCACTTCTTCTTTTGATTTGGAGCCTAAACCTCTGCAGTTCCAGGAGATGTAACGCATTCTAAACCTTCTTGGGGGGGGGATTCCCCTTTTGAGGCCTGGCCTTGCTTTGATCTGGTACTCATCATAGTAGTCAAAGTTTTTTGAGTTCCCTTGGTTATATCTCATAGGGATTTCTCTTCCCTATGTTTTTTCTTTGACTTGCGGCCTCTGGTGGAATGGATTGGTGTTGCATGTGAACTGCTAGATTCGGTGGCACCTTCATCAGAGTACCCACCCGGATCAGAGTCTGGATTAGACGGGTCTTCATCTAGATCTTTATATTTTGCTGGATCCATATCATAAGCTGGAGTTCCTTTTGGGTCTGTAGAGAGAGGAGGTTCTGTTTCAAGATTTGGTAGCGGAGCTTTCTCACTGTCTCGATTGGGGATTTTTCCAGGTTCCAAAGGATCTACTGCCTCAGGGGCTTGGTTATTGTCTAGTTCTATTACTTCTACTATTGGGGCTTGAGAAGGGCTTGCCATTTACGGATCGGCTTCCTTGTTCAGATCTTCTGTTGTATTCTTTGCAGCTGAGGGGTTTGCTTTGTGAGCTGTGTTTGGATCTTGCTTCTTCCTGTTGTTCGTTGCTCATTTTTCTTGAAATTTTGGAGCTGTTTTACTTTTCTTGACTATTTTCCATCCTTCAGATTCCTCCGATTACTGAGCTTTGGGACAGTTTCTATGGAAGTGTCCATGTTCATGACAGAGCCTACATTTGAAAGGCAGTTGCTCATAGTCCAGTTTTTAGAAGTGGTGCCAAGTTCCAACGGAGAGTTTGATTGCTTCTGGTAGTCTAGCCTCTAAGTCAATCTCAACGCAAACCCTAGCATAGGTGTACTGCCCCTTTGGTTTTTCTTTGTCAATGTATCGACCAAGTTTATTGCCAATCATTTCAAGCAATTGGGAATTCCAGTAGTGAACAGGTAGATTTGGGAGGCACACCCAGACTAGTACCTCTTTTGGAACATCAACGGTTGGATCAAAGTCCGGGGACCAGCAATTGAGATACAGACCCTCAGAGCCCATAAAGTATGGTTCACTTCTGAAGATGAGATCACGATCTTCTTTGGAGATGAATTCAAAAATATAGAAGCCCCTTCCTATAGGGTAGCAAGTCACACTATGTTTTAGAAGGGGCCTCTAGTTTCTTTGGATCCAATCATCGGTGGTTTTGGTTGACGGCCATAGACCCATGAACTGGCCTACCAATACTCGTTCTGCCAATGCCAGAGCAATTTTGATGGACTGCTCTGTCGGTAAAACTATTTCAGGAATTTCGTCTAGCTTCTTGATGAATTTCAGAATGGAAGGGGCCATCGTTTTCTTCCCGGATGACCCAATGAGCCTTTGAAATGCTTCTTCAGCCGAGATCGGTGAGGAGGGAGGGGCCTCCCCTCCCCCTGGGGTAGCCATGGCGACTGCAAAGCTATGCGCTGAAGAAAAACCCTAAAGACGCTCTTCCTCAAGAGCGCAAACCTGACAATCTCCTGTTCCCTTATCAAGTATACCAATATTGTTAGTCATTACCTATAATCACCGGTTTATGCATCATTAGTTGGTATAATGAAATAATAATTATTAAAATAATTTAAAATAAAAATATATTTTAATCATTTTCTATCCAATTTAATTTTCATATCATTCATCAAAATTAAATTAAATAATCTAAACTTAATTATTAGTTAAAAATATAATTATTTTAATAATATGCATTATAAAATTAGAATAATAAAATAGAGAAACAAATCAATAATTTGGCATGGAATTAAATAAAAAAACATTTTATTATTTAATTGTTTTATTGCAAAACATTTAGATATCTAAAAATGTTGTACTGTATATATTTACATGTTTAATTGATTGAAATAACACACATTTTCTATATGTTAATGGATTTTGTTACTCTTAAAGTTGAAATTAAATTTCTAGATATCAATATAAATTTTTATAGTGTATACATCTAAATGAAATAAATTGATAAGTATGAGGTCGAATAATCCACCTTTTACATGGCACTTATACCAATCGAAACTAAGGGGTCTACAATTAACTCTCTCATAACTCAGTTTTTCATATCCATAAAATACTCTTACATAAATGTATTTTGTAACATTCATAGAAAAACTATCCTTCTAACAATGTCAAGTATTCAACACCTGAAAGTTATTCTAAATCAAAGTGCTTATAAACATATACTTTTTGAATATTTGGGAGATGGTTCAACCCCTTTATGATCCTTAGCTTCCAATGCATAATGTATCAAGATTCTTCAAATATAAAAATGCTTTAAGAATTGGCAACTTAGGTTCAAAATTTGTATTTTTGAAAAAGAATTTCATCGTTCTATTTTCTTCAATTGAGAAGATCCTCTCAATTTTAGTGTTGTGAGTGCATCCAACAATGTTCCAATTGCCACCCTATGCCCCCAAACATATATTTATAGATGTTAAAGGTTGGGGAAAATACTTTTTCTTTCTCCTTTAAAGATCTTAAATGATACCTGATGCAACAAACAATAATGCATTGTTGATTTAGTTAGCTGATTAACCTCTCCAATGAATCTGACAAAGATTTTAATCTATGGAAGTGCTTCAAGCTCAAATAGGAGAGACGCTTTACTGCAAATTCTTCATATTCTACATGAGACACCAATTCAAATGATTTTGTCAACAAATAAATTCTATTAATGATAAATTCCAATTGTTCATCATTGTATTTGGTTCAGGTAACATTTCCATCACATGTCCCTTCTTAGAATCAGAATCAAGAAGAAACCCATAGTCAAGTAGCCAAAAACAATTGTCATTCCACTACAACAATTTAATAAGAATGTTTAAAGATGGTCGACACAATTGCATATTCAATAGAAATTCTTCTATTACATCATCATACAACTTATCAATGACATGCAACCCTTTCAGAACAATAAGGAATGGATCCCAATGGAAGGAATGGTTGTCAACTAATGATGTCCTTGGAGAAACTAGAACATCTTGAACAACTTCAAGGAAACATTCCATATTAGGTAGTAGCTTCTTGAAAATTGTTTGAGTCCATTTTTGTGATCCAATCTCTTTCTATTTTACAAAAATTCCCATAATGACTTTACGTTGTAATCATTACAAAGCGATGCCTATAAAGAAACTTAAACAATTATGAAGCAAGCAATCAATGTAAGGATTTACTACCAATTATAAACTAAAAAAAGGGAATAAGATGACTACATGTAATACAACATTTGGAATATAACTCTTCCTTCAATATTTAATCTTGTAGCATTCTTGAATGACTACAATCAAAGAGGACACAGAAGAACAACAGAGAATGGATGCAAATAGAATTTACAAGAAATTAATGTATTAAATGATCAAGATATAATAAATACAAATTTAACACATATTAGACAAGAAATAAAGTTATTTATATTACTATAACAACAATAAATATAAATAATTTCACATGTTCTTTGCTGCAACACTATTATGAAACTAGAGTCAAATTTCCTCCACCTGGGTCACACACTTGCAATGATTCTCTCTGCTCCACTCAAGGAAAGTCCAAGAAAGGGTAATGATATATGTATGACTAGATTAAAATTGAAGACTAGTTGGTGTGTGCAAGTTGATGAAGGTATCTTTTGACATGTTAGATGCAATATAAAACTGAACAAAACATGCATCCCTCAACTTACATGGATATTTTGGGACACATACACAATGAATCTTGCGATGAGTAAAAAATATGAAATGTAGGAAATTGAATGAAGTTTATGGATATATAATTTTTTTCTATTGAAAATGTTCTTAATTAGCAAAATATTTATCGTTTTCAAAAGACACTTTATCTCCAGGACAAATTATAAGATATATGTTTTTGTGGGTGCAACTTTGAGTGCCTAAATAATGGAATCAACTTATCAAAACTAGAAGACATATATAGAATAACAAATAATAGTGCATAGTTATTTTTCGATAAAAAAATATTATTATTTATTAATTTTTAATTATCTAAGTGATTGAAGCTTGAAAACAGTACGCCAAGTGTGGGTGCAGCCTTTGAAGGTCTAAATGCAATTATTTCAAAATGTTTTCTAATAGCATGTAGAGGTCGACGTACTTAGTGCACCATCTATTTTTTCTCAAAATAGTTGAGAAACAAAATAGTTATGGATGAAACAATAACAATGTGTTTTTTGAGTTAAGGAGTCATGACAAAATAAAAGTAATAAAAAAATATGTATGTTATATTTTAAAATTACATATTTCAATTTTGAATAAAAAACACTATTTGTGTCTAAAATCTCATAAAAAATGATGGTGTATTGTATAATTTAACCAGTGGGTAAACACGAGCATCATGACAAATTGGATGTAATTCTCAAGAGTCATGGTTTGTCATACTCCAAGGCACATGCATGATAAATTTGAAGCAAAGTATGAATCATACATATAGGAATAGGAATTCCACACTAGCACATGCAAATGTTTGAGCATAGTGCTAAACAATGTGCACGTGTTTTACTTAAATTCAAATATTAAGCCTTCCAAAAAACATGTGCATACGATGTAGAATTAAAAAATGCAAGTGCTATAAATTTAAATTTACAATTTTATTCTTTGTCGATTATAACATTAAAAATCATTTAGGGCAGTAAGGGTTTAATGGTAGAGAAGGGGTGGTGGTGGTAAGGGGTTAGAGGGGGAGTGGGTGATAAGGGATTATAGGTAGAGAAATAGTAGGGGGTGTTAATGGGTTAGAGAGAGACAAAGAGAGAGAGAGAGAGAAATGGGTGAAGGGGGAAACATTGGGGGTGGTAAGGGGTCATAGGTCATCAAAGCAACCACAATCATTCGGTTTCTTGTAATGTACACATAATCCATCCTTACCTTGTTAAAAAAGATTTTTATAACAACTTGAATCTTTTGGGTGTGGTTAATGTGTTTGAAAATTTGTCTTCTCCCTCTATTCGTTCATCTAGTTGGTTGAAAGGCCTTCCTGAAAATATGCATGCAGTTTAAATTATTTGTTTTATTGATGAAAATTGGAAGGGACTTTCAACTCACCTACAAATGCTCCTTTGTTGAAGTATCAATCTCTTCCAACAACACATATTTGGAAACTATATCAAATGTTTCCTTCTACAGAATAATTTAACTTTCGTCAAAGTATTCAAACATATCGTGGTTGACCAAATGGCCTAGGAGCTTGGAAGTGCTGGAAAATTATATTTCATTCTTGAATCTACGTAGAAGGAAATTATAATAGATCCTCAGGAAGGTTGAATCAACATTTTACAAATACAAAAAAATTATCTCAGGGTTTGTTGAGCGACCCTTGCATGTACTATCACACTCAATAGATAGAAAGCTTGTTATGACCACCGTACATTTTTTGCACGATTAATCTACAAGTAACTACATATGCCCCATACAAGTTAAAATTCTTTACGAGAATATTCCTCTCATACATAAATGTGGGAATATCATTAGTGAACAATTCTCTCTAACGTTTCTTCTTCTTGCTTCCATGATTAAATGGGAAAATTTAATGGAAAGGAATCCCTCAACTACTAAGGTATTTTCAACCATTTTTGAAGCTTACCTTACATTGCAATTTTGTGAAGGAGGCTTGATGTATTCAGTAAATGATTTGGTTAGATTCTTCTAAAGACACATTGATGTAGTAGATATTCCACATCTATTTTATTTGAACACCAATTTTCTTGTTGTTTCCCACGCTATGGAAAAGGAGAATGCATTAATTCTGCTACATGTATCTCTCACTCTCTCTCACTCCCCTACTCCTCTACCTACACCTAACCCCAAATCCACTACTCCTTCACCTACACTTAATCCTTACAAACCCATTGTATCACTCTGTTTTCCCTCTACTCGACCTACCCCTAATATCCTAATACCCCCCTTAATATCTACCTCTAACCCCTTAACACCCCCTCTCTATCTCTACCTCTAACATATTACCATCTGCTAATCTCTCTCTCTATCTCTCTCTCTCTCTCTCTCTCTCTCTTGTATTCCTCTTAACTCTTCCTAACCCCCTCTCTCACTCTCTCTCTATCCCTTACTCCTCCACCTACACCTAACCACAACCCTCCCTCTCTCTTTCTCCCCTCCTGTCCCTAACCCTTACTAACCCTATCTATAACTCTCTTTATCCTCTGCTCCAGTTACCCCTAATCTCATAATACCCCCTATTTATTTACCTCTAACACTTTAACACCCCCCCTCTCATTATATATATAAACACTTATCACACCCCCACCTTCTAATGTTATCATCACTAAACTAAACAATATAGTTGTAATCTTGCATATCACATGTGTTTTGGTGAAAAAAATGCATATGTGTTATTTTTTCCTATGATCCTAACCCCAAAAAATTCCTAATACACCCCCTCTACAACATCCAAAGACCCCTACATTAATATAACACTCCCCAAACCCACTGACATAACCTACTCCTACTTCCCTTAACAACCCATTCTACTCCACTTCTAACCGCTCCCAATCCCTCCAATCCCTAACCCCCCCTCTCTCTCTTGATCTCTCTCTCTCTCACACACACACACACAGACACACACACCCTACTCCTCTTCGTACCTATAACCCCCCCTCTTCTTCTCTCTCTCCCCGCTCTCCTACCTTACCTCTCCCTCCCTCTCTAACCCAAACAGCCACACTCCACACTATGTTGAGAATACAGTTTTCATTGATGGAAAAGATATTCACGAATGAAAAATAAATAACTAGTAAGATATGGTAGTAGGATGAGTGCAACAATGACAAAGGAAAAGGTGTATGAGTGCATGAGTGACAAATAGTAGAATATCATGTGGAATATATTAGAGTCAATAGAATATCAACGATCAAGGGCCATTTTGCTGGAGAAATAGTGCAAAATTAAAAAGGCAGCTCAGTTGAGAAATATGAAACTAATCGGTGGATTAGTAGCTAGATCGACAAAAGGGATTGATCATGAAAATAGATCAACAGTTGTTAGTGATTTTGTTGGGAGAACTAGAACAAATAAAATAAATCCTGATGTGCATGACGTTTCAATGAAATATGCCTCATTGTTTTCGGAGTCCACCATTGGTGGGGACATTGATCAAATGGTCCACAGGCCATTTCGTTGAGTCAATTAGCAAGTGGGTTAATAATCCGGATGTTCGTGAAATATTAAACTGCCATATACTTTGTTCTATTTTCCACCATTTATTTGATTTGACAGAGATCCAATGAATAAGGATCATTTCTCTCAGTGTAATAGCCCAAACAATAATTTTATCAAAGATCAACGGTTAGGATTAAATCTGCAAGGAAATCTACGGTGGTGGATGATTTCTGCACAAAGTAAAGTGAAGGTCCACAATCCACATTAGATCATAGATCTACGGTCATGCTTGAACCCTACAAATGAAATCAATAGCTCAAATGGAAAGAGGAAGGAAAACAATCGAAAGTGGATAATCTCAAAAAGACTGTGGAAAATTCAAAGATATGCATTCCGCATCCCGTGATCCGGAAGATCGATGGCCATAAAGACATCCAGAAAATATTGATGATGCAGAAGGACTAGTGTGGAAAGAGGAAGACAGAGAATTGCAAAAGCAACGTATGAGTTTTTGGGAACTCACATTCCGCAAAACACGAAGTGGAATGCCGATGGCTAGAAAGAAATCTGTACAAGATCGACGATGCAGAAATTTTAGTGTGGAAAACAAAAGGAACAGAATTGCGAAAGAAACATTTGAGCTTTTGAGAACCTGCACTCTACATCCCAGGTTACGAAAGATCAATAATTATGAAGAATCCCACGGGAGATCAATGGTGTGGAACAATTGGTGAAGAAATGGAAATATCGAAATGAAATTTTGGAAAAGTCACAAACCCGCATTCCACTATCCACATATTATCTCAGATCAATGGTCATGGAAGAGCCTACATGATATCAACAGTGCAGAAAACTTGGTTGAGAAAGTAGAAATCAGGAAATGATATTTTGACAAAATGACATATCCAATATCCGATTTCCACCTCAGATCGACCGTCATGAAAATATTGAAGGAGATCAACGGTGCATAACGATCGAGGCAGAAAGCTAAGTGCGGAAAGATATTTTAAGAAATGTCATAGTTGAACAATTTGCATACCACATCCTATCTTATATCTATGGTTAGGAACACACCCGATATAAAATCAATGACTTAGGATGGATGTGGAAATGAAGAGTGCAGAAGGTCATGATTGGAATATTCACGAATATGTATGATTAATGAATAGATGTTTTCGCGGGAAGACATGGAGGTATTTATTGAAAGATTGATTGAAGGAAATGACTTGTCTCCATGATTGTGATTGACAGAGTCCAAGGAGTGAATAGTAGACTAATAAAAATCAATTTGGGGTGATAGGGTGGTGCTCGGGCAGGCTACAAGTTTGCAAAGGGTGTCATAGCATCGTTGTCTATTGTAGCAGGAAGAAACCCAGGGTGTTGGAGTGTCCTTGTTTGTGGTAGAAAACAGAAACCCAGAGTGTTGTAGCATCCTTGTATGTGGTAGGAGGAAGAAACCTAGGGTGTTGTTGCATCCATTCTGTAGTAGCAGATAAATTAATTTTGTAGATTCATGTTTTTAATGATTTTTGATTGGTGGTTTTCTCTTTGAGGTTTCCACATTAAAATTTGTGTCTTAACTTGTTTGTTTCATTGTGTGTGTTTTTTAAAGAAAAAGACAATATTGATTCACCCCCCCCAGTATTGTAGAATAATCCAATAATTGGTATCATAGTGGGTTCCTTCATCACAGTTTAAACAATGGAAGGTAGATCCTATTTTTGTTTAAACCACTATGGATCAACAAGAAGGTTTATCCACCAACAAACCTCCATTGTTCATAGGAGAAAATTATCCTTACTGGAGTGTGAGAATGAAGTGCCATCTGATGTCCCTTGGATGGAAGGTTTGGGACACAACTGTAAAGGACTATAAAATAGATGCTCAAGCACCTACACAATATATAACTGGGCCAATATGAAGGTAATTTCAAAGCCCTAAATGCAATCATGAGTAGGTTGAAAAATTATGTATTTACAAAAGTTATGTGATGCAAGACTGCCAAAGAAGCCCCAGATAAGTAAAAAATTATCTATGAAGGGGAATCTAAAGTCAAAGAATCCAAGATTTAGACATATAAAGGGAAGTTTGAGAGCCTTAAAATGAAGGAAGATGAAAATATTGGGGAATACCTTATAAGAGTAGATGAGGTAGTCAATGTTATTAGAGGTCTTGGGGGGATGTTAAAAGACAGAGACATAGTGAGCAAGGTACTAAGAATGTTACCAATGAAATGTGACTCAAAAGTATCCACCCTAGAGGAATGACATGATATTGACAAATTGAAAGTATATGAACTACATGGAATCCTCATAGCATATGAGATGAGAACTGGACTAAATCAATCCTCAAGAAAAGAAGAAGCATTTAAAGCCTCATCCAAAAATCAATGAGAGAACCTAGATGATGAGGAGGCTATCTTTATTAAAAATATTGAGAGGGGCATTGGATAATATCAAGGAAAGTTACCCCTAAAATGCTTTAACTATGGAAGAATTGGCCATTTTTCTTCAAAATGGACTTAACCTGAACAAGATAATAGTGATGAGAGAGAAGTCTCAAAATTCAAAAAGGGTAAAATAGGAAACAAGAAGAAGTCCTATGAGAAAAATAAATTTGTCTACACCATGGAAGATAGTGAAGATATAGATACAAGTGAAGATGAAGAAACTCACATTCTATTCATGGGTCTAGATACTCAAGCTTCAAATGGTGACTCAGATGAAGAAGGAGAAGTAGACTTCAAAGATGAACTTGTCAATGCTCTTGAAGAACTTGAGAAATGCAGGAAAAAAAAATAGTCAAGTCTTATCATTAGTGAATTGGAAGCTCAACGTTTAGATGCCAAATAATTGAGGAGGATCTAACACTGCAGCTCAAGAGAAGAATACAAGAATCTGAGAAACTTGAAGAAGAGATCATACAATTCATGAAAAATATTAATAAAGGATCTATCAAATAAAAGTTTGGAAATAGCTCAAGGATTCTAGATAACGTACTGAATAGGCAAAGAGAATCAAGAGATAGATATGGATTGGGTTTTTAAAAGGAAAGGAAACCAAAATGTTTCTCTTTCACTAATCAAGGAGGAAATAATAAAAGCTATGTTGAAGCACTAAAGAGTCCAGTGAAAAAGGAAGACAGTCAGAGTACTTCCCCAAACTCTCAAGTTAAAAAAATAAATAATATGGTTCCTAAAAGACCAAATAGATATCTACATATCTTCCTGGGTCATTGTTACTCCTATAATAACTTTGGTCATAAATCCTTAAACTGTAGAGCTACTGGGAAGGTTCCTGAATATAAGAAGAAGGTATCAAGTAATAAACCAAAAGGAAATCATAACATTTTTACATTTCTGCAGAAATATGACATAGAGTGTTACAAATGTAATAACCATGGACATATTGAAAGAGATTGTAAATCGATGACTCTTACAAGAAGGACTGTTGTAATTAAGTATCAAGAGACTAGGTCAAAGAAAAAGAAAAATCAGTCAAAGACAAATAAACAAAAGAAGTATTGGAGGGAAAAGGAAGAAAAGGAAAGTTCCATGATTTCTCTATGTGCAACAGAAAATCAAAATCTATGGCACTTGCGAAATGGGTGTTCAAAATATATGCCCAGTGACCCTAAAAAATTCATAACACTAAATGATAATAAGGGTAAAGTCACTTTTGTACAAGAGGGATTCACCTTATTGAACAATATCTTATCATGCTCATTCATAAAGGGGGGTTTTTAATTATGAAAAATAAGGTCATTATATTGTAGGTATTGGGGGGGATAACATATGGGGGGGTTTATAGGTATTGGGGGGTTATAAAAAAGGGTTTTCTAGGTATTACAGGGATATAAAAAGGTGTTTCTAGAAGAAATAAGGAATATATTGTAAAAATTAGGGGTATTATTTAATATCCCATGAACAAAGGCACTATGAGATAGTTTCACTAAGTGAAGACCCCATGATTTTGGAGATAATTTGTCTTCCAAGATAATTGTGAAAGGAACAACTGTTGTTGAAAACAAGATCAAAGAAGAAAATGTATTACTAGTATAAAATCCCAATCCCAATCTCCTCAGTGTATGTCAAACATGTGATCAAGGGAACATCTGTACTTTTGACTCAAAGAAATGTGATATCAGGAAAAATGATGCAAGAATAGTTACTGGCATTTCTATAAGAAATTAAAACAATGTATACATCCTAGAAAATGAAAATCAATGTTACTTAAGTATAATTGATGAAAGTTGGTTATGGCATACAAGGATGGGACATTTGAAATTTGACAATCTTGTTAAAATAAGTAAGAAGGAAGATGTAAGAGACCTGTACAAAATTGTAAAACCTCTAAACACAGTTTGTAAACATTATCAACATGGGAAACAAACTAGATTTGGTTTTAAAACAAAGGAACATATCACCTCACATCTTCATGAAATAGTGCACACAGATCTCTAGGGACTGTCAAGAACTAAAATCCTACAAGGAGAATATTTTTCATGTTGCTCATTGATGATTATACAAGGATGACTTGGGTGACATTTCTCAAGGAAAAATCAAAAGCTTTTGAAAAATTTAAAATTTTCAAGGAAATGGTTGAAAATGAGACACATATGAAAATCAAATGTCTTAGATAAGACAATGGGGTATATTTTACTTTTAATGAGTTGAATGAGTTTTGTGAGACACATGGAATTAAGAGACAATTCTCAGGTGCAAGGACTCCTCAGCAGAATGGTGTTGTTGAAAGAAAAAATAGAACAATCTAGGAAGATACATATTGGAGAGAAGCAATATACACAATTGTTTATATACTTAATAGAGGAAATATTAGAGTGAATAAGGACAAGACCCCTTATGAAATATGGTATTAAATACCAACCTTATTCAAATAGTTCAAAGTATTTGGTAGTAAGTGTTACATTAAGAGGAATGAGGATGACCTTGGAAAGTTTGACTCTAGGACTGATGAAGGAATATTTCTGGGATATTCATCCACCAAGAAGGCATATAGATGTTATAATAAAATGTTACACAAAATTCTAGAAAGTGCAGATATAAGAGTAAACGATATAAAACCAAGAAGTGAAAGAAGTCATGACAATACTGAAAATACAAATAATGAAGAAAGGGAAGAGTTTCAAGAGGATGAATGTAGTCATGATAAAGAAGAAGGAATAAAAAGGGAAGATATACAAGAAAGTGAAGAATACTCCCCAAGACCTGATAAGAAAAATCCATCTAGAAGCATACAAAAGAATAATCCAAAAACACAGATCATAGGAAATAAAAAATGTTGGAGTCGGTACAAGGAGACAACTAAATTTTAATGAACAAGCCCTACTCTCAATAGTTGAACATAAATTTTTTATAGAGGCAAGTAAAAACAATGAATGGGTCAAAGTCGTGAATGAAGAATTATATCAGATTGAGAAAAACAAGACCTAGGAACTTGTCCCAAGACCTAAAGATAAGAATGTTATAGGGACCAAATGGGTTTTCAAGAACAAATTCAATAAAGATGGTCAAATAATAAGGAACAAGGATAGACTAGTATGTAAAGGGTATGCTCACGTAGAAGGGATTGATTTTGCAGAAAATCATGCTCCTTTTGAAAGACTTGAAGCAATTAGAATGTTTTTAGAACTCTCACGCTATAAAAAATTTAAAGTATATCAAATGGATGTTAAGTCCGCGTTTTGAATGGAAGGATAAAATAAGAGGTTTATTTTGAGAAACCTGAAGGTTTCCTATTATCATAAAATAGAGACTATGTCTACAAACTAAAACAGGCACTCTATGGTATCAAACAAGCTCCAAGGGCATGGTTTTCAAGGCTAGACAACTACCTAAAACAATAAGGTTTTAAAAGAGGTGCCACTGGAAGACATCTCTATTTAAAAAACAAAGATGAAAATATGATCATTGTTGTTGTTTATGTAGATGAAATCATATTTGGAAGCAATTTACAAATACTAAGTGTATATTTTGCCTCAGAAATGAAGAAGGAATTCGAAATGTCAATGTTGGGGGAATTAACATTTTTCTTGGGATTACAAGTATATCAAAAAAACAAAGGAATATTTATATCTCAAACTAACTACATCAAAAACATGCTGAAGAGATTTAAGATGGAAGACTCCAAACATGTTTGTACACCTATAAGTGCATGTTGTAAATTAAGTAAAGACAACGGGTCTCTTGAAGCAGAACATACCATGTACAGATCCATGATAGGTAGCCTGCTATATGTGAAAGCTACAAGACCAAATGTAATGCAAGTTGTAGGATTGTTTTATAGGTTTCTGTAAAGCACCAAAGAAACGCATGTCACTATAGTAAAAAGAATTTTTAAATACTTGAAAGGTACTATGGAATATGGGTTATGGTATCCAAAAAGTCAAGAATTTGTTTTAAAAGCATTTATTGATGTACATGGGGCAGGAAGTGTGGATGATCGATAGAGTACTAGTGGAGCAGAATTCTTTTTAAGAAATTGTTTGGTTTCATGGTTAAGTAAAAAAAAGATATTCCGTTTATTTCTCCACAACAGAAGCTGAATATATTGTTGCCGCATCATGTTGCACCTAGGTCATTTGGATGAAGAAGGCTCTAGAATACTTACTAGTGAAGTATGAGCACCCAATAATAATAAATTGTGATAATACCAGTTCCATAAACATGTCAAAAAACTTGGTCATGCACTCCAAGAAAAAAAAGATACCAATAAAATATCACTTCCTAAGAGAACAAGTATCTGAGAAGGTTGTCAAACAAGAGTATGTTGACACAAAAGAACAGGTTACAAAAATTTTCACCAAGCCACTACCTAAGGAATCCTTTGACCATATTAGACATAAGATGGGAGTAATTCCCTTACAAATATTTTATAAGAAGAAGAACAATATCAAGGGGGATATGATGACAGGGGGAGCTGTCAGAAGACAAAGAATCCTCAATAGCATAACAGGTTATCCTTTGTCATTATTGTCAAAGGGGGAGAATGTTTAGATATTTCCATCAATTTCAAAGGAGGGTATTATTGAGAATACAGTTTTCATTGATGTCAAATATATTCATGAATGACAAACAAATAAGTCGTAAGATATGGTAGCAGGATGAGTGCAACAATGACAAAGGAAAAGGTGTATGACCGCAGGAGTGATAGAGATTAGAATATTGTGTGGAAGAGATTAGATTTGATTGAAGATCAATGGTCGAGGGTCATTTCTCTGGAGAAAGAGCGTGGAGGATAAAAAGGAATTCAAGTTGCAAAATGTAAAACTAGCCATTGGATTAGGATCTAGATCAACGAACATGATTGATCACGAAAAACAAATGAACAGTTTTTAGTGATTTCATTGGGAGAACTAGCGCAGATAAAATAAACCTTGATGTGCATGGAATTTCAATGAAATATGCCTCATTGTTTTTGGTGTCCACCATTTATTTGGTGGGGACATTGATTGAACGGTCCACAAGCGATTTCTGTAAGTCAACTAGAAAGCGAGTTGATAATCCAGATGGTTGCGAAATATTAAACTACCATCTACATTGTTCTATTTTCTTCCATTGATTAGAATGGACAAAGATACAGCAAATAAGGATCATTTCTCTCAGTGTAATATCCCAGAGAATAATTTGATCGAAGATCAATGGTTATGATTGAATCCGCAAGGAAATCTATGGTGGTGGGTGTTTTATGCACAAAGTAAAGTGAAGGTACGTAATGCACATTAGATCATACATTGACGGTCATGATTGAACCCTACAAAATAAATTAACGGTTCATATGGAAATCAGAAGGTGAAAAACAGAGAGCATATAATCACAAAAAGACTATGGGAAAGTCATAGTTCCGCATTCTGCATCTCGTGATCCAGAAGATCGATGACTAGAAAGACATCCAGGAAATATCGACGGTGCAAAAGGACTAGTGCGGAAAGTGAAAGACAGAGAATTGCAAAAGAAACATTTGAGTTTTTGGGAACTCGCATTCTACAATCTGCTATCTAGAAGATTGACGACCAGAATGAGATCCATATAAGATCGACGGTATGAAAAGTTTAGTGCGGAAAACGGAAGGTAAAAAATTGCAAAACCAACATTTGATCATTTAAGAACCCGCATTATGCATCCCACGTTCCAGAAGATCAACAATCATGAAGAATCCCATAGGATATCACCAATGAAGAACGATTGGTGTGGAAATATTGGTGCGGAAGCGAAAATCTCAGAATAACATTTTAGAAAATTCATAAATCTGCATTCCTCTATTCACATCTTATCTCAGATCAACTGTCACGAAAGATCCCACAGGAGAGGAACGGTGCAGAACGTTTGGTGCAAAAATATTGGTTCGGAAAGCTGAAATTGGAAAATGATATTTTGAAAAAATCACATATTCGATATCTGATTTCCACCTTAGATTGACGACCACAAAAAGATGGAAGGAGATCAATGGTGCGAAATGGTTGAGGAGGAAAGATATGTGCAAAACGATATTTTGAGAAATGTTATAGTTGAGCAATCAACATACTACATCCTATATTAGATATACGATGAGGAAGTAGCCCGATATCAAACCAACGACTTAGGATGGATGTGGAAATGAAGACTATGGAAGGTCATGATTGGAATACTCTTGAAGAGGTATGATTAATGGAAAGACACTATGGTGAAGAGATGCGTTCGCAGGAAGACATGGAAGTATTTATTGACAGATTGATTGAAGGAAATAACTTGTTTCTATGATTCTAATTGATAGAGTGCAAGGAGTGAATAACAGACTGATAAAAATTATTCTAGGGTGGTAGGGTGGCATTAGGGCATGATATGAGTATGCAAAGGGTTTCATAGCATCCTTATATGTTTTAGCAGGGAGAAACCCAAGGCGTTGTTGTATCCTTATCTGTCATATTAGGAAGAAAGACAGGGTGTTGTAGCATCCTTATCTCTGATAGCAAGAAAAAACCCAGAGTATTGTTGCATCCTTTATGTAGCAATAGATAAAGCAATTTTGTCGATTCATATTTTTAATGAGTTTGAATTGGGGGTTTTCTCTTTGAGGTTACCATGTTAAAATTATGTATTAACCTGTTTGTTTCATTGTGTGTTTTTTAAATAAAAAGACAATACTAATTCACTCCCCCTCTCAGTATTTTAGAATAAGCCAACACACTATACCCCCTTTATCACTAATCACTCTAA
>LPNX011165685.1:110482-191313 GCA_001517045.1 Pseudotsuga menziesii | reverse complement strand
CTCTCTCTCTCTCTCTCTCTCTCTCTCTCTCTCCGCCCCCCATCTCTCTCTCACTCTATATCCCTCCCCTACTTCTCCACATACACCTAACCCTGGAGAACCCCCTCTCTCTCTCCCTCTCTGTGTTATTCTTCCCATTAACTCTTATAATACCCTTTCCCACTCTATATCCCTCCCCTACTTCTCCACCTACACCTATACCTAGTGCACCATATCTCTCTCTCTCTCTATCCTATTCTTCCCATTAACTCTTATAACCCCCTTTCTCACTCTATATCCCTCCCCTACTTCTCCACCTACACCTAACCTAGGCATACCCTCTCTCTCTCTCCCATCCTCCCCCTTACCATTACTAAACATATCTATAAATTTCTTTCTCCTCTTCTACACTTACCCCCAAAATCCTAATAACCCCCTATTTCTCTACATCTAACCATTTAACACCCCCATATTGTTCTATATCTAATCCCTTAACAGCCCCAACCTTTCAATGTTATCATCAACAATCCAAATAATATAGTTGTAATGCTAAATATCTCATATGCATTTTAGTGAAAAAAAATGTGTACACATTATGCTTACCTATGATACTAATCCCCCAAAATACCTACTACATTCCCTATACAACACCTAAGACCCCCACATTAATCTAATACCCCCTAAACCCATAACACCCCAAAATCCCACTAACAACCCATACTCCTACTTTCCCTAACAACCCATTCTACTACACCCCTAACCCTGCCTAGTTCCCTCGATCACCTAACAACCCCTTACTCTCTCTCTATTTATCTCTATCACCCTCCTACTCCTCTCTGTAACTCTAATTTCTCCTCTCTCTCTCTCTCTCTCTCTCTCTCTCTCTCTCTCTCTCCCTTACCTCTCCCTCTCTTTGTCTCTAACCCAAATACCCACCACCCTATCTATTCCACANCCACTCCTCTCTCTCTCCCCCCTCTTATCCACTACCTCTCACTCTCTCTCTAACCCAAACACCAACACTCCACGCCTATACCCCCATTTCTCTCTAATCGCCCTAAGTCTATCCCCAAACACCTAAATCCCCCCCCCCTCTCTCTCTTCTCCTTTCACCTCTTCCCTCACTCTCTCCCACTCTCTAGACTTATGTTGTTTTAACCTGACTCTGATGCTTGTTTCCTCTGCCCATGATCACTATGCATCTCTAGTAACTGAACTAATACTGTCGAGCAATAACAAAGTTTGAAAATTTAAAATATGACTCAATTGAACATAAAAAAAAACACTGATTGCATCCATCTGGGGTATATATACCTCTAGTGTCCTCCTCCTTGCAGAGAGTCTCTCTGCAATGCTTCTCTGTGAATAAAAAAGACCATGTCAATTATCTCAACAATTATCAACATGTACATGAAAGAGAAAGTACTAACCAATTATGTAAATGAACATCTCACAAAAAAATTTGTTCCTAGGAATGAGAATGGGTTTATTTAGTAGCAAGAGGAGCCATATATTGAATACTAACCTTAGTTGTGTGTACTAATGTACCAGGGTGTGGCTACATTCACCAAATGATAAAATAGTTGGGAACTGGGTGGAGGTATCTATCGATTGGAATATCTATGCCTATAATTGGGTCGGTTTTGGGGCATCCCCCGACCAACGCCCTGGAACCCCAACATGTTAAAATAGTTGACATGTTTTCCCATCAAAAACTCTGCATAAAGTTTCCGGAGGAAGTACAACAATACTTCTCTATTGTTGTGCAGGGGAATATCAAAAATCATGTGTCATCTTTCGATCTAATGGTTTCTAATGGGTTGACAGATGCACCACTCAATCAAAATATGTGGCCTATTTCTCTCTATAATGCCATCCATCACAGGCACTCTAAATAATGTATACATGTGCTCTTTTGGTATTTTGAGCTTCTTGATCTCATTTTAGGTCAAACCATCAACATACTCTTGTCTTTTGGTTTCCCTGTAGGATTCTATACTATACAAAGCATCATTCGATATACTGATCGTATCCACTATGGTAAAAAATGATGTTGACAAGGAGCGACGGAGTTCATCTCCACCCCTCCAAGAAGAACCAATCTCTCTCAGATTACCAATAAATCGCAATATCTCCGCATTGTGGTCCATAGTATCCATTGTAATTGTTAGTGCTAGAAATTGTTCCTATACTACCACAAGAACAAGCTAACACAATCTCAAAAGAAAAACAAAATGAAATTGGTTTTTAAAGGTTTTGATTTAAAACATTATCAACAAGGAGGTAAAAACATAAACAAACAAACACATAACTAAATCATGAACAAGTTTAATAAACTAGGGATCAAACACATCTGAATAAACAATAAACATTACACATGAAATACTAATTCCACCCACAAGACACAAGAATTTGCATGAATAAAACCTTTAAACAAGAAATGAAATTGTATGTTGAGTAATCAACTAGATTATAAATGAAACCAACATAACAAGTACAAAAGTATTATCAATTTGTATATAATCAATAACAGTCATCAACGTACATAAGAGTTATCAGTCTTAGCTTGAGATATCATAGCTTAAAAGCCTCTCCTTGAGTCAAAATTCCAATCTTACCTCTATCTACTTTCCTACTTTTATCCTTCTTTCATCTAAAATAGTTCCATAATTGACTAAATTAAATTTTAGGTTAGGATTCGAAAAAGTTACAAAGATCATTGTCTTTTCAAAAATAAACTATTAACTATTACAAAAAAAAACTAACACCTGTCACTAGTAGTCTTCATAGGTTTTTGGTTGCCTCAGCTAATAATTCAATACCTTCCAAGGTATGTGACTACCTTTTAGTTCTCTATTGTTTTGCTTCCAAATCTTCAATCTTGTTTGACAGTCTCTCATTTTGCTGAGTCAAATTTTGAATTTTTTGGTTCAATTCCTCAAACTGGCTTTGAGTTTGTCTTTCTCTCTTTAAAGATTCCTTTGAAACGGGAATTAAATCCTAGTAGTGTGTGTTTATGTCATCAAGATCCTCCCTTAGTATCCTATTAGCCATAATCAATCCCTTATTGGATTCACTTAGATAACCATTCTTGTATTTACATTGCTTCACAGTGTTCTTTAAGTTAATTGCTTCTGAATATGTGCTCATTCCTTCCTGCAATATATAAGCTTTGTTTGATAACCATGGGATATTCATTTTCCTAAAAATTAGGTCATCATATTCCTCATTCTTGACTGCTTCCTCTTTAACAAGAACTTGTGGAGACCTAATGTTTTCAGTGCTGAAATCTATTGACTTTTCTACTACCTTGTATTTTTTTGTAGATGACTCTAAAATCAATGAATCTCTTTCTTAATATGAATTTGCGGAGAACTGAAGTTTTCTTCTTATTCCATGTCTTCTTTATATGAATAATCTTCAATCACAGTGACTTTCTCCTTCATTAATATATGGTTTAGAATTTTTTTCATGTTTAGTCTTAGTTTGTTTTTTGCACTTGTTTTTGGTCTCCACCTTGTTCCTATTTCTCCTAACATTACAAATTCTTTTCCCTAAAACTTTATAGCTGAGAGTTGTACAACATCAACTTTCAATCCTTCTACAATAGACTTTCCTTTAAAATTTTCATTTGGAAGTTTCAGATTATCAGCTTTCAACTTAGTTGGAACTAGAATCTCTGTGATGCTTTATTTTACATCTGTAAAACTCTAATTTTGTTCCAATGAACTCCTCTCATATTCCTGATATGTAACAGCTCTTTGTTCCTCTTTTGCATTACTTGAAATCTATTCTTGATTACCATGAATCACTTCTCTTACCTCTTCACATATAGGCTCTTCGAATTTTTTAGTTGAACATTCCTCCTGAACACTGTCTTTTACCAGCTCATTAATGAAGTCTTTCTTTAACCTTTTTACCAGACTATACTGCTTTTTCATCTACCTCTTTTTGGGTTGGTCCTCTTTTTCATTATAGAAGCCTGACCAAAACAATAAATAATCCCAAGTTTTTCTCTTCTTCTAAAGGACAGTGCAAACAATCAGCTTTATTAGTCCATGATGAAAAAAAGATTGATGTGTATGATCACTATGCTGTTTTATCATGTTTGACATCTTTTGAAGGCTTTTGAAAAAGAAAAAGGGTAATTTCATCCAGGAATGTTGATTTAAATGCTACAAGAATTTTATATGATATTTTAAGACCATGGCAAATCATCCTTCACATGTGATGTAGCTTCGTAAAATTTTAATGGCCTCTCTCCACTCAGGATTAAACTTGTCTAATTGTAAACCTTTCCCCCAGTCTAGGGTTTCAACTTCAGGTAAGAGAAAATCTTTTGGATTGAAGGTGAGGGGTATTTTCTTCAGCTAGAACTCTCCCTCATCTGCTATGCATGTGGCTTCCATTATCAATTCTCTGGTCAATTGAAATTTAAGGTTGTCAAATGAAACTGTGTCTTTATCAAAACCTTGAGAAAACCCATATGACACTTCTAGGTTAAAGCCATATATTCTTTGAAATAAATGAAACCATCCAGCCCTTTGAAACATTATTGCACAATCAAGAAAACTTTATTCCCATCTTGTCTCACTGGGTTGGCCTCTATTAGTTTTACCACTTTTCTTCATTTTCTGCACTATAACCCTAGACTATGTATTTCTTTACACCAGTTCAAAAATATTCAAAATGGTTCTCTACAATGATGAAATTAGCAGCCAAGCAAATTCATAACAAACAGATTTACGATTTTTCAAAAATCCCTACAAAATCGATAGCATGTCAATATAGACTACTATTCTTTCCATGATTTTTGTACCCGGTCATACACCTATCATGACAATAAACTGAACTCTTGAATATGCGCCCTTATGTCTTCAAAGGTATCCAAAGGATTTTAATACTTTACCCTGCAACAACCACGATTTCTAAATGTTTCCTTGAATGATTTTACCAAATGAAAACCTGACAGGTATGACCATGATATTTGCAGCTCCCCATACAACTATCATAATCATTAGGGATTTGAATATGTGCTATCATAAGTATCCAAAAACTTCCACCAATTTTGATTTCAAACAGCCATCATTCTCCTCAATAATCTTTCCTTCCTCTCATACACTTGTCATAATGATCACTGAGCTCTAAACACGTATCATTCTGTCTTCACAGGTGTTAAACATCTTCTACTTTCTTTGATTACAAAGCACCACCATTATTTTCCATAATTTCACAGGTTCAAGATTCTTGTAGCGCCTTTGTTCATTGACTTTCGACCCTACGCTACACGAATCTCCTTTTGCATATTTTTTAACCAAGGCTAAAAGAAAAGGTTAGTCATAAGGTAAAACTTTGAAATAAACTTTATTATAAGTTTTTGAGACTTTAAAGATATATATATTAACTAATAATCCCAAAGAACAAAACTTAAAACTAGAGTAATGAAATAATCAAATCATTAAAAGCATTAAATCAAACAAAAAGTATCGATTGCCAAAATTTCTCAAAACCAACTTAAAATGGAAAGTCATAGTAAACCAATGTTTGAAAAAATGAGACAAATAACCTAAGAACAACATCTAGTTATAACAACAATCATAAATAAAAATAAAATATCATTAGAAAAATAAACACATGGTATAATGAAATCTCTAAGAAATGAAAAGTATAAAACTAATGTACAACAAATAACAACATAAACTAAATGTATAATTTAAATTTTAAAATTGATCTTGAAGTTTACAGTAGAGAATAAACATTTAACATTTTTTCATCTTAAATTTATGTCATAAATTCAAGTATTAATTACAATTTCCATATGCATGTGTACATAAAATGTCCTATGTGCATATGTTGATTTGGAAGTTCCTCTAGCTTATTTTAAGGCTTGGATTATGAATTTTCACTGAAATTGTGAGGTGTTGACTAATGCCCTTGCAGGACCAACTCCTAGATTGCGGGTAGAGACAAGGGCTAGAGCTTAGAAGAGGTGTCAGAAGGTGTTATTGATGAATAAAATCCCAATATATGAAAGGATTTTGATAGATATATAATTATTTGTTGTAGCTTGTTTTTTTCTACTCCAAAGTCCATTTGCTAGATCTTTGTTTATATGTAATTTTGGACATGTATGGATTCCACTTGATGTTATTTTAGTTGTATGCACTCTTTCTATATACCCATGAGAGACTTTGCATAATTGTGTATAGTGTCTTTTATGGTTTCAAGGTTTCTGCTGGATTCTATCATGTATGATAGTATGTGTTTGGCATGTAATCAAACAAATCAACTTCCCCATGTATCTTGATGTTCGTAGATCCTATTGTTGAACTTCGTTATCTTGACCTTAACCAGAAAGTACCCTTCATTCAAGACAAAATATTTGTTAAGCATGTGAAGCGTCTATTCCTTATTTTAACACTTGGGTTAGGAAGTCAAAACTATAAGGTTCTTATTAATGTTCTTGGATGAATAACTTTGATATTGCAGATAGAGGCAAGGGATTTACCATGTTTGTTTATGTAATTTAGGGAAGATATGGATTCTAATTGAATTTTTTCTTTACTTGTATGCAACCTTGAAATATACTTGAAAAGATTTCCATATTTGTTAATTTTGATTTGGATTCACAAGGATGCTTGTGAATATACATATGGAAATAGTGAAGTTGATTTGTTTTTTATGAGTAAATTGGGGTTTTTCTTTACATTGGGAATGCAATTTACTTATGAAAACTTTCCATATACTTGACAAACTTTTCATATTTGTGAATTTTAGTATGGATTCACAAGGATGCTTGTGAATATGCATATGCAAATAGTGAAATTGATTTGTTTTTTATGAGTAAATTAGGGTTTTGGTTTCCATTGGGCATGTTAATTTTGGTATGAATTCACAAGGATGCTTGTGAATATGCATATGAAAATAGTCAAAATGATTTGGCTTTTATGATTGAATTGGGGTTTTGGTTTCCGTTGGGCATGTAAATTCCTTTATGGGCATATAAATTAAAAAAAAATGGTTTAAATTCATATTAGGGCATAGAAATTATTGAATATACGGAAATTAGCATGAGAGTATTTGAAGAAAATACCTCACAAGGAAGATATTTATCCCCAAGGTGGATTTTGTTGTCCTTTGCTCTGTCCGAACTCTTTTCACCGCGTGGTTGTCAAGAAAATGATGGGCACTGACCGTTTTAACCATAAAAAAGTTTTATATAACACACACATGATTTTTCTAACTATAACATGAGCACATTTTTAATCACTACAACATGTGCACATTGTTTTTAAGTATCCTAATTGGAAAGCATGTTCGCAGCCTTGGGACTAGGTTTGGTAGAGTTGGGATTTCTTGGGATGATTTCTATTTTATGGATCTTGAGTGATTGACTTCAATCTACCTTTAGATCAAAAATATCCCTCAACTTTGTGCACTCACCCTTGAACTCACATCCAACTCACACCAAGCTATCAAGCTCATCCTTTAGCAAGCGTGCCCCCCATGCTAATTTTTTCTATCTAAGCATGCTCTCATGCATCATTCCAGCTAGATGAAAAAACATGGAACCTATGATGATATGTGATTGCAATATGTTGGTTTGAATAAAAGAATTTGGAGGTCAATAACTATGTAATAATTTTATGTGTGGATGGATATTGTCTTGAGCTTTTGAAGTAACCCGCAGTGTTCATTTTCTTGCATCTCTTTAGTTAATCTTGGCCTTTGAAGGGGGGTTGTTTCTTGGCAGGGTAAGTTTTAAACACTTGTTTTATTGAAGATATTACTATTTATTTGTTTCATATATCTTGGAAGTACAATTTTATTTTGTTTAATAATCTTGTTTTCTGAGTTTTTGTGGCAGGTGGCACCAAATTTCTTAACCACTTTTTGTGCAATTATTTTGTATTATTTGCAGGTTGCATAGATTGAATAAGAGGTTGAGTTTTCTTAAATATTCCTTCTCTTCAACAATGGCAGAAATACATAGTCCCTCTTTGTTCCATTGTGAAGAACTACATTGTGCATATTTCGACATCAAGCTTCTTCCTATCTTCTTTCATTCTACAATTTTTTTCATTTTTGTTACCAGCTACTTTGATAATTGTTATTTTGATTTAGTTTATTAATAGAACTTGTCTTTATCGTATCATTTATTTCTAAGTATTTAAGTTAATTCATGTGTTGAGTGAATGTTCTTTACATGCTGATGATTTAATTAAATTTTTGCAAGCTTATCTTAGTTGCAATATTTTATATCATTGTATCCCATAGATTAGTTGTTTTTCTTTCATATATTAAACAACCTTAGTATATTTTACTAGGGAACACTCCTCTAGGCCTCTCTAGGAGAGAGATTAGATGGAGCAGTGAAGATCAAGTGACAACACTTGACTCTTGCTTGCCCCCAAGGTTGCACTGAGTGGCTTGAATATTTCTACCACGTAACCCGAGGTGAGAATTAGAAAACAACATAATGTTTGTACATTAATGAAAATATTCAAACTTATGATGTTGAATCATCCTTATCTTCATCCATTAACCTTTGGATTACTATTTATCTTAACCAACATACCAAGATCCTAACTAACATTCTTGTATTTACGATAACATTCTTACTATATGACTAATAAACATTTTTTTTAAAGTAGCGTATACACTCATAAGAGTATAACTCTTATGTACACATTTTACCAAGTATTAAATAATAAGATCCCTTAGTGAATTATTCATTTGCATCCAAATATTTCCACTTATAAAGGTGTTCCATCAACATAATATTGATTTACAGAGTAAAATGAGTGTAAATATTTCATTAAATCAAAGATAATTAGTAATTTAAAATAAATGATTCTTCACATGTGAGACATGATCAATAATTAACATATGACCTTTCTACTGAATACTCAACTTCCACTTTCCACCTAATTGTAGACACTCTATCAACCTATACTTATTCAACTTAAATATCCACCCAATAAATTGGAAAAGTATCCACTAAAGTTTAGGATTAAATGTAACTTGTATACATTAAAGTGAAATATTAAATGTAACTTTCACAAGGATTCCATTGACATGGCTGAGATGTTATGTGCATAATCTCTCACTAGAATTTTCAACAACCAAGGTCATGTACCCAAAATGGTAGATCTTACTCTAAGTATTTAGAGTTCCTCAGCCTTATTAATGCAAGGATTTTTGTTTGGTTTGAGAAAAACTTTCGCATCCAAATTTACTTGTATAAGGGGACTGAAGCTCTTAGAAAAAATTATATTTGATTCTTGACATCTAACACTAGTACAAGTTGGGGTTGTTTAAGACTTTTTTTAAGACAAAATTACCATATTGTCTTTAATATCTATTAAGAATGTTTTTATGATGGTTAAGACAATTTTTAAGACAAAATTAGTTTCAAAGTTGCTTTTAGTTTTTTAGTTTCTAAATTTACTATTTCCTTAAAAACAACTTATTTTTTAGTGTAAAATAATTGTTTTTGGAAGGTAAAAGGATTTGGGGTTTTGCATGAGGATTTTTCTCAGCCGTATGAAATCTATGTAAGAAAACTCAGAAACCCTTGAATCAAAAGTTTGAATCAAAATTTTGCATGCAATGAATGGACCTGTTCCATTAATGAGTGGGTATGAGGAGGTTCGACATAAAAATGGATCCACTCGTATGCTCTATTCCCCTTTCCAAGATATCCATCCAAATTCTTTGAGATAAATATAGAAAATGATGTTTGTCCATGTGGTATTGGAATCTATGCACATTTGGAGTGATCGACACCTATGCCCATTTGGAGCGATCGACATCAATTGATTCCCAAGTCAATATGAATTAATTATTTGAATGTTTGTGTGGATTGTTATTCATGGATGATAGGGCCCAGTTATTTGGAAGGAATTTGTAAATGTTATTTTGTACTTAACAGACATAGAGACGATTCAACTATAATATGTATTAATTTGTCACAGTGGTCTAGGAACTGAAAACACAGTCTCACAAAGAATACAGACAAATATGCATAAAATTGGCAAAATGGTACTGCAATGGAATTAGAATCTCTATATAATAAATGAATGAATGATAGTACAATACAATAATCATGCAAAATGCATGAATTCCAAGACAATTAGAATTCTGAAGGAGGTCATTCGAATTGAATGAATGGGTGTAGTTTAACTGACTATAAGCCACAGTAAACACACTAGTTAACCAACTGATCAAGTGCCAATTGACTCAACTGAGTCCTAACTGAATTCGGAGTGTAATAAATGACTGAATCTAACTAAAAGTAGCTCAGTGACATGTCATTTCATGCCAACCAATAAGTGGTAGCACATCAATAACTCCAATGAACCCCGATGTGGTTAACTAAAGTCAAACTGGACATCAGAGGAGGTTGGAGGCGCCCCTGTTGACTCCAGTTCATTAAATATTAATTAAATAATCAATATAATGAATGGAGTCACCTCACCACTCATATTTAACTAATTGTGACCATCAGTTAACAATTAAGTGTATTTTTAACACTTAGATCATCCTCAGAGTGCTCTAGTTAGCCTCCCTGAATGAAGGAGAAGACTTAGTTGGCCTCCTTGACTAAAGGTAGGTGTGGGTTTGCTCATGCTAATGTCATATTGTTCTACTTTGATGTCAATTAAGTCAATAAAACTTAAGATAGTGGTTTAACTAGGCCAAATTGACTAAATTAAGTGTGTATGGTGGTAAATGTCTCGAACACCCCCTCTTAAGCTATACTCAGAGGAGTAGAAACATAAAGTGCATAAAATGCTAGGGCCCCAGCAACAAAGGCCATAGGTCACCCTCTACAATACTGAAACTCAAAAAATGCTCAAAAAAAAACTAAGTGAGGAAAAGAGGGAACACCTAGTGGGAAAAAAAAACCCTCAAGCTAAACACTGAAGGTATTCGGATCACCCTGATGAATTCACCCCCAACAATGAACGGAGGTAAGTGAACTTATTTTCTTACAATTTCTTGGTTAAGATGTCTATAATATACTCATCAGTTAGGTTGTATTACAGAATGATGGTCCTGTCATGGACTAGCTCCCTGATATAGTGCATGTGTATCTCTACATGCTTAGTCCTTTGCCTGGTAACTGGATCTATGGATATCTTAATAGAAATTTGATTGTCACAAAAGAGGATAGTGGACAAAGTACTACCAAGATCAAACTCTGAAATAATTCCTTGCAACCAAACAGCTTGGATGCAAGCATTCACCACTCTTCGATACTCGGCCTCTATTGAAGACAATGCTATGGCGTCCTGCCTTTCGCTAGACCAGAAAATGGGGCCACCACCAAACATGAAGACACATCCAGAAGTATACTTTCGATCAATAGAATCACCCACCAAATCAAAATCTGTGTAACCAACCAGCTCTAGCTCGGAGTCTACATCATAGTGAATGTCGTAGGTCCTGGTTCCCTGAATATATTGGAGGATCCTCTTGGCTTCCTTCCAATGAATATCATGAGGCTGTTGCATGTATATTGACACAGAATTCATGGCATAATAGATATCAAGATGATAATTATTCAAGTAGATCAATTTCCCTATCAGATGTCGATAATTAGTGCAGTCCATGGGAGGTGTGCTTTTTCCTTCTTCAAGGATGATCCCCGAAAGGAAAGGGAATGGAGCAGCCTTACATTAAACCATGTTAAAATTGAATAACAGGTATGATATGAATTTGTATTGATTGGCCATTACCCCATCAAAAATGTTCTTAATTTCGAGCCCAAGAAATTGCTTTAAGAGCCCCAAATCGCTCATTTCAAATGCATTGTGGAGAGCAGTTTTGATGACTGAAATAGAAGTAACTGTGCTACCTGTAATAAGTAAGTCATCAACATATAAAACAACAATAATAAAATTACCATCATACTTCTGTGTATACACATTTGGATCTGATTTACACCTTTGGAATTTTTGCGAGAGAAGGAAGACATCCACCTTGGAATACCACTCTCTTGGGGCCTGTTTCAACCCGTATAGTGATTTCATTAGCTTGCAAACCAAATATGGATAAAAAATGTATCCCTAGGCCTTTTTAATTTATATATCCTCATGAATATCTCCATGTATAAATTCTAACTTAACATCAATATGATGCACTTCACAGTGCTTAGATGCAGAAATTGCCAAAACTAGGCAGATGGAGTCCATTTTTGCAACCGGTGCAAAAGTCTCATGGTAGTCCACAACTTGGACATGGGAGAAAAATTTTGCTACCAGAATTGCCTTATATTTGTAGGTGATTTCATCAGCAACAACCTTATTTTTAAACACCCACTTGCATTGAACCAATTTCCTCACCAGAGGAAGAGAAACTAGCTCCCAAGTAGTGTTTTTTTGAAGAGAATTCATCTCTTCATCCATGGCAACTTGTCATCTCCGATCCTTATGAGCATGGTAGTAGGACTTACAGTCTGAACTTATCATTAAATAACAATATTTTGACCGCAAATAATTAGGAAAAGAGAGCACAATACCTTCTCTTTGAAAATCGACAGGGTTCTCCTTGGACCATCTGGATTTCCAATGTTATCTCCTGCGGAGGAGAGTGTCTGTCGGGCCCAAGTTGGGAGATGATTTTGTAATTTAGGTTCTTATTAATCATCTGATGTTTTCTATACATTTATTTCAGAAATTATAGGATCCCAATCAGGGTTATCACCCCCAATTACATCATCCAAATATTCAGTAGAATAGGAAGGAAATTGAGCAGTTTTCTCCTTCACTTGTTCCACCTCCTGAAGAGGCTCATCGAACTTGACACTCATTTCAATGATGATCTATTTTGTTTTGATATCTAGTAGCTTGAAACCCTTATATTCATCAGGATATCTGATAAACAGATATTCGATGCTTTGCGGTAAGCCCTCCTTTTATCAAGCAGAATTCGGGCCCATGCAGTGGACCTAAACACCCTCAGATTCAACACATTCGGCTTGTGTTTGAAATATGATTTGAAAGGGGTATTACCTTTCATGGATGAGTGTGGAAATCTATTATAAATATATTCTACAACATGCATGTGTTCTACCCACAAATTTTCAGCCAACTTCTTTGATTCCAACATACAGGTGGCCATCTCCTTAAGAGACCAATTCTTTCTCTCCGCTACACCGTTCTGCTGGGGAGTGTATGGGACTGAATGCTGGATTTGAATACCACTTTGGGAATGTATATGCAGTAAATCATTACTGACGTACTCCCCACCATTATCATATCTCAATATCTTGACCTTTTGGCCAGATGCATTCTCAATCAAGGCCTTCAATTCAGTGAGTTTTTCCAAGACTTCCGACTTCTTTTTGATAAAAAAAGACCCATGTGTATCTAGAAAAGTCATCAATGAAAGTCAGAATGTACCTTAATCCATTCATGGATGTGATAGGCATGGAACTACTAATATAAGAATGTATCAGTCCCAAGATGCATGATGCTCGGCTTGCCTTCACCTGATAGAACTTATGCTTAGGGTGCTTTCCAACAACACAGCCCTTGTAAATTCTAGTGGTAGCTTTCATGATCAGGAGGCCTTCAACCATAGAATTATTCTACAATTAATGGAAGTATTTGATGTTTATATTTCCAAACCTCTCATGCCATATTCTACTAACTTCATTTCCATGAGTCAACAATGTGGTGGGCTTTGCATCCACCACAAAATGGGAGAACTCTTAGGATTTTGCATGATGGTTTACAAGGCCTTTTGCTACAAGTTTTCTGGATGCAAGTTCTATGATCTCTACATCATCTAAGCTGAAGGAGAATTTCTTGGTCACTCCCATATGTTTCATTTGATAAACACTTAGGATATTTGATGCAAGAGATGGTACATACAGAACATTGGAAAACTAACCATGCTCAAGATCTACAATACCTTGTCCTTCGGATACGATTGTCGAGTCATCTCCCACATAGATGGGGATGGATTTTCTAGTCTCCAAAGATGAGAAGGATTTTATTTCAGCCATCATGTGGTTCGAAACTCCAGAATCTATCAAGAGTTCTGTGGACTTGGAAGTGATTGCCATGAGGGAATGACCTCTTTCATGCTGTGGTTCCTGATCTTGATGATCTCTCCTTTGAAATATTTCCAAAAGATTGATGTGATTTATATCAAGGAGAGAGGTAGCTTCATCAAGTTTCTTTTTCATGCAGGCATGTTTAGGGTGGAATCCCTTCCCACAGTATGAATACTTGACTTTTTCCTTCCCACGATGCCCTTTTCCTTTGTTCTTCTTTGAGCCGAAAGGCTCTTCATGCTGCTGTTTTCAACTTTAGGCTTAGGAGCTTCAAATTTGGTTTTTGGGTTCTTCTGCTACTTTAATTTACCCTTCATATATTTGGGCATTGAGACACGGATGGCTTGATCATGTGAGGATTTGATGATCCCCATCTAGACAAGCTTATCATGTTCACTTGTTGGGGACTCAATGAAGGAATTGAGTGAAGGAATATTCCATCCAGGGGTTGTGATATTCCCCACATAGATCGTAGAGACAAACACTAAATAATCAGCTCCAAGTTTGGAGAGTATGGAGAGAATGAACTGATCATCCTCTTTCTCCACCTTAAATTGCTTCAATAGTAAGGCAATGTGCTTGAACTTTGTGAAAAAATCATTTAAAGTCTTGAAATTGGAAGGATGGAGAGACATCAAGTCATTTTCAAGCTTGTATACTCTAAAATCATCCTGCTTTCCATATAGGGTTTCCAATTTGTCCCAAATTTCCTTTGGAGTCTTCAATCCCTAGAGATGGAAAAGAAGATCCCAGGAAACAAAGAGGCACAAGATTCCAAATGCTTCATCTTTCTTGTTCAAGAATCTAGCTTTGTCTGTCACAGAAGCAGGCTCTTCTTCAGTGTCCATAGTGACCCTATAGAGTCCTCTGGCACGTAGCTGGATCTCCATGTCTCCTTTCCATGAATGGAAATTGAACGGAGTTAAGAGTTCTACAGAAGAAGCAATCTGAAACTGCTGAAGCGAATGATTTTACATGTTAAAACCTGCAAATCACAACAAAAGAGGCACCGCAAGGTCAAACAACCTGCACATTTTAGGCTTTCATCACACCCATCTTAGTTGATCAAGCAAGCTTGACCAACAATTTCTTAACTTGGGGTATTAAGTGGTAAGCCTTGGCTTCTGGTGCAGTGCTGGATTTTTGATCTTTTGCTCAATTTTTCATGCAATATCTATCAAAAAAATTGTCTTTGAGAGATCTGAGCTTCATCCTGCTGTGAGCTCTGATACCATAATAATTTTTCATAGTGGTCTAGGAACTGAAAACACAGTCTCACAAAGAATACAGACAAATATGCATAAAATTGGCAAAATGGTACTGCAATGGAAGTATCGGCTCTGTATAATCAATGAATGAATGATATTACAATACAATAATCATGCAAAATGCATGAATGCCAAGACAATTTGAATTCCTAAGGAGGCCATTCTAATTGAATGAATGGGTGTAGCTTAACTGACTGTAAGCCACAGTAAACACACTAGTTAACCAACTGATCAAGTGTCGATTGACTCAACTGAGTCCCAACTGAAGTCAAAGTGAAATAAATGAATGATTCTAACTGAAAGTATCTCAGACACATGTCACTCCATGCCAAACAACAAGTGGTAGCACATCAATAACTCCAATGAACCCCGATGAGGTTAACTAAAGTCAAACTGGCCATTAGAGGTGGTTGGAGGCACCGCTGTCGACTCCAGTTCATTAAATATTAATTAAATAATCAATCTAATGAATGGAGGTGCCTCACCACTCAAATTTAACTGATTGTAACTATCAGTTAGCAATTAAGTGCATTTATGACACTTATATCACCCCCGGAGTGCTCCAGTTAGCCTCCCCAAATGAAGGAGAAGGCTTAGTTGGCCTCCTTGACTAAAGGTAAGCATGGGTGTGCTCATGTTGATGTCATACAATGCTCCTCTGATGTTAATTAAGTTAATAAAACTTAGGATAGTGGTTTAACTAGGCCAAATTGACCAAATTAAGTGTGTATGGTGGTAAGTGTCTACAACAATATGTTCCCCTGCTTGATTACCCCCGTTCCACTGTAATATGTTCCCCCATTGGACATAGAGACCATTCTACTGTAATATGTTCCCCTGCACCATTTGAATAGAACTGATACGACTTTTAGCCTTATTCATCCTTATTTTCTTAGAAAAGGACATTATTGAAATATAACATCCGGTCTCTAAAGGCTCTAAATTTCCTCAGTGGACACATAATCCATCGTACTTGGTCTTCAATTTATCTACTGAGAAATATTCATTGATTTCAATGTCATCTATAAATGTGTCATCAGTATCATAGTGTTCCACATCATCTATAGGTTTATGAGTGTGATCATCTTTATCACTGCTCTCACATCCCTTGTACATTCCTTCGATCTTCTCAATAATAAAATTTAACCAAGATTGAGGAGTGTGAGAGACGGTCTCACCCTGCTTCTCAGGAAAATCATGGAATTCTCACTCATAAGAAGGATCACTCTCCTTCTACGCATACCTAATAAATTTCTTCCAAGAAATAACCATGGTATTGTTGGGGTATAATTCTATGTACAATCACTGTCAAGGAATTCCTTTCATGGGTTCGCCCGAGAACTGATTTCCTCTGTCAAAGCCTTCCCCTGTAATATAAATTGTATTGTTTCTTCTTTAACTTGATAAATGGAAATAACTGCATTGTTCTTCGATGGAAATCATTGTGTATTTGTTTTTTTTAATGAGTTACAATCACATGAAAATTTGTGTTTTTAAATCTAGTTAGTCTTAAAGTACCAATAAAATGTTAAAGGCTGTTGTCCATATTACTATCCACATTTCTCTAATTATGATATTGTCATTCTCAATTTTACGGTTTGTTTATTGCCTCTAATTATAAGGCTACATAATATCCAATTGTAAGGGTATAAAAGAGATAGTCTTGATTCTTCCACCTCTATTAAAGACTTGCAAAGCATAGCACATAAGTTATACGCTTTGGCTCCATGTAACCTACAAAGAAATCTTTTGTACATAGTTGTATTAATTAAATTCTAAGAAACCTATTATTTGTCTCGGTGCAGGATGAAGATATTGATAAGATGTAAAGGAGAAGCAAGTGTTCGCAGATGGTTTACAAACATTGTTCATCTGCTGTAAGTAGAATCAATAATCACAATTGCTGCTAAAATATGTTTTTTTCATCTGAGATCTGTTAGATATAAGAAATTTTGACGCTGTTGCAATTGGATAAAGTTGTTCTTGGTGGAACTTGAACCTGTGACCTTCAGCTTTCTCTCAAAGCTTTGAAATACTAATCCTCTAATCAACTGAGCTACGAGAATAAAAATATATACAAATGACAAAACATTTAGTCTATTACATAGTGAACCAAAAAGCTATGTGCAATTTGCACATATGAAATTAGGGGTTTTCTTGTTTGCACATATATTCGATTTTATGACTTATAGAGAAGCTATATTGGTGATTTTGAATAGTTTATGACTTATTTTGAACAATTTACTTTTGTTGTTATATTTCTTGTAATTTGTCACTATTTACGTTTCACTTACAAGAAGTTTTTATGGGTGAATCCATGAAGATGGGTGTCTATTTTGGGGGTTCTTATGAGATAATAAATCTGATTTTTTCATGTTTTTCAACTTTGGGCTAACAAAAGTGATATTTTTGTTTAGAATTTCAGTTTTAAGTAAAAACAAAACTTTTAGATAATTATGTTAGATTTTTATTCATTATATTGAGATTTGATATGTCGTTTTGGCAAATGTTTGATAGTGTGTCCTTATAAAACGAAAGGACTAAAAAATAGTCACGTTTGGTTGCACCCCTAAAATCACTGTTAAAGTTGTTTTTTGCAAAAACAAAATATGCTATCACAATTTACACACAATATACTATAGGATGACTATAAGTTTGTAACCAATGGATCTATATAATAATTATAATATGCTTTTGAATTCAATCAATGGGGAAACCTTGTTGATTTTCAACATGTTTTTGGTTGCAACACTTTTCTCTCAATTGACTCTAAAACTTAAAAATCTACGAATACCCTTTTGATGTAGACACTCCAATTAACGACATCATATTTGTTTCAAACTTTTTTGGTGGTGTATTTTTAAAATTATATATTTTTGATTTCATCGCATTTTAAAAGAGATGAAACGAAACTCGACACATGTTAAGAAACAAAAAAATTAAACATATTGGATCTCACCTATACACAACAAAATCTATATCTACGAAAAGTAGATTCAATTACGAAATTAATCATATCGAGTCTGATAGTCCATTTGTAGTGTAAGACATCAATTTTTCCTTACGAAAATGGAGAAACCTGAAAACTGTGCAGGTTTTTGGTCTCAGAGATTATTCGGCCAAATAATTATTCGGCCGAACAATTATTCGGTTGAATACTTGTTTGGCCAAATACTAATTTTTCATTACAGAACCGTTATTTACAACAAAGGTTGTTCGGCTGAAAAACCAAATGCAAAAAAAAATCGTTGGCTGAAAAGAAATTATGGGTAAAAACGCAAAGTTGGGTAACACTTCTGTGAGAATCGGGTGCCCAAATAACATAGCGGATGTTATTCGGCTGAATAATGAAGTTATTCGGCCGAATAATGAAGTGATTCAGCCAAATAATGAAGTTATTAGGCCGAATAATTATAGTTATTTGGCCGAATAATGAATCCTTTTTTCAGCCAAATAACCTTTAACGGTAAACCGTTTAATTTGACAGAATGCATAGCCGGTCGGTAATTTTGACTGGTGTTTCAATATGTATTCGGTCGAATAATTATTTGGTTGAATAATTGTTCGACTGAAGTATTATTTGTTCTAATAATTATTCAGCCGAACAATTATTCGGTGTAATAATTATTCGACCAAATAATTGTTCGACTGAATAATTATTCTGCATAAAAAGTCAGCTGTGGCCTCATTTTCATTGTTTTCGCATGCAGTAATTTTCCCTCATCCTCATCCTCTTCTCCTACTAGCCATCTCGCTACCCGATCAGTTAGTTGTTTCACATCATCTCCGTCCACGTCACTCTACCACCTGACGTGTACATCCGCCATCCTGGCACCCCGCTACCTGTATGGTTTCCTCTCGATGTGGAGGTATATTCGTGGAGGTAACTTCGTGGAGGTTTGTTCAGTGTGGAGGTCTGTTTGTGGAGGTGTTTGTGGTTTGTTCATGGAGGGTCTATTCATGGTCTGGTCTTGCTGTGCTAACCCTTGTTAGGTAAATGTTCATGCAATTCCTTTTATATTCCAAAACGTTGACTATGTGATTTGTCTCTTGTTGTAGTCAATGGCTTATATTCGTTTTTCGTTGTAGTATTGCAGAGTTAAAGTTTGCATATGTTAATTAGTAGTGTATATTTCTTATAATTTTAATTTTAGTTAATACCTATATGACGAGAGTAGTCGTCCATGAATTTTTTCCATCTAAACAGAGCTAATGAACTTTGTCCAAATAGACAGAGTTGATGAACTATGTCCAAATGGACAAAGTTCAACAACTTTGTCCATTTGAGCAGAGTTGATGAAATCTGTCCAAATGGACAGAGTTGATGAACTATGTCCAAATGAACAGAGTTCAACAAGTCTGTCCATTTGGGCAGAGTTGATGAACTCTATCCAAATGGACAGAGTTCATGAAATCATTTGGACTGAGTTGTTGAACTCTGTCCACTTGGACAAAGTTCAACAACTCTGTCCATTTTTACAGAGTTGATGAACTTTGTCCATTTGGACAGAGTTGATGAACTCTGTCCATTTAGACAGAGTTGATCAACTCTGTCCAAATGGACACAGTTCATGAACTCTGTCCATTTGGATAGAGTTGATGAACTCTGTCCAAATGGACAGAGTTCATCAACTCTGTCCAAATAGAAAAAAAAACGTATTATACTTAGAAAAATGTAGTTCATGCAGAGTTCATCAACTCTTTCCCCGATAACTTTACTTAGAAAAACGTATTTTAGTACGTTTTATATAAATCATAAACAAAAAAACATTATTACACATAGAACATCAAATTTTTTGATTACCAATCTGTTTGATCTTATGTATTTTTAATCTAAATCATAAAAGAAACATATAAATTGTATAATGCTTATTAGTTACAGTTTATACTTACTATTATATTAGGATATTGTGCATATAATTTAACTTTAATCTTAGTTCATAGGTATTATAAGGAAGATATTCATTCATCAACTCTGTCCATGGACAGAGTTGATGAGTTGATGAAATCTATCCATGTGGACAGATTTGATGAACTTTGTCCATGCAGAGTTCATCAACTCTGACTCTGATCAGTTTACTTAGCATAAGGGATTGTTTTATGATTTTATGGAATAACAAAAATATTTGTAGTTGACAAAAAGAAATGTAGCTTTAATTTCATATTTGATGATATTGGTTCCATTAATTTTAAAAATCTGAAATACATCAAAAGCACAGAGATCGCTACATTAATTTCTCATACATCCAACAATAGTGTATCTATTTTCATTTTAAGAACTATTAGATAATATGAGGGACATCTAGGTAATAAAAAATTAGTTTTTATAGTTGCTAGTTCTCTGAAGTTGAGGAACTAACATGCATAATTTGAATATGTTACGAGTTGATATATTAGATAATATTAAGGAAATATAGGTCTTTATTAAAAACTTATTTATTTAGTGGCTAGGTCTTTGAAGATGAGGAATTAACATGTAGAATTTGAATATGATATGCGTTGATTTGTGTAATCTTGTATATATCATATCAAATGGAAATAGATAATAAATTAACTATAATCATTTAAAAAACTATTAGATAACATTAGAGATATGTAGGTCCTTATTGAAATCTTAGTTTTTATAGTAGATAGGTCTTTGAAGTTGATTAATTAACATGAAGAAATTTATATTTGTGTAAACTTGTAGATATTATATCCAATGGAAAGAGAGCAGCCTTTGAGACAGAAGTGTAGGAGGTCATCACATTTTTTAGGAGTTAGTGTCCGAAATGAAAATTGAATATTATCAACTTCAACTCGGTATTCAAGCTTATTGTATAGTTCACATTCATCTTATCATCGACATGGCGATAATGGTAGAGATGATTCCACCTTATCATCAATGGGTGAACGTGGATCTCATCCTTTTGTACGGGAGACAAGCGTAGAAGCAGAGCAAGGTTCACAAGAGGCTCGTCATCCTACATAGGGTGGCGAAGGTCAAGCAAGGATGCAATATGTCCAGCTAGTCAAGGGTTGTACACCCATTATGACCTATCTATCAAATTTACCGGAGGGGCTTCCATGGGAAAGTGTTCTTCAACAAACGACCCTTGAAAGTTGTAGGGCTCACTATGACAAGCTGTAAAACAATATTTCTAGTTTGGATCTCACTCCAGAGAACAAACAAAGTATAGAGATGGTTTTGCAATCATTACATAAATTCATTGAGTTATATGAGGATCTTGGACCAACAACATATGGTTTTTTTTCCTTGATGCAAAGAAGAAAGGCACATGTGATGGGTCCGGACAAGTGGGCTATTGTGAAGGAGAGAGTGACTAGAGAACAAGCCAACTCAATATTTAACTTCAAAGATGGCCTAAAGCATAAATCATTGAAAATGCAATATTTTAAGCACCCTGAACTTGCACATTTTTTATATGATTGGTTCCTTGTAGCCTATGGTCGGTTGCCATGGAATGATGAGGTTCCTAATTATTTTGCTAGGTTATTTTATGCTGATTTTTTTTTAGGAATGAAGACAGACTATACTGATATTCATTTGGAGTTTTATGGATTTGGAAAGGGGAGGATATGCAATCGAAAAGTTTCCCTTAGAGATCCCAGTATTCTTCAACCTCCACCTCTGATATCTCATCCACCTAGGCTTGTGACTTACAAATCAAAGATGGAGTCCACATCACAAGTTGGGACAACTGCAAGGCATAATGTTGCCGAAGGTTTGACCTTAGCATTTGTAGGAGTTGATGTTGGATTGAGTCGAGAGAGGGCTCGAGCCACTATTCGGCAAGATTTTATTTGCCAAACAAATGATGAGTTAGATTGTATGGGCATTGAAGATCTAAAGGCCTATGCCAAGATTTGTCATGATATAGATTTGGATAAAATATCTAATGACACGTCAAGTATAGGAGAGGTTTGTGTACTTTCAATCTATTAACTTTATTTAGTTATTTTGAATTAAACTTTTTGTTACATTATATCTATGTATGATAAATTATTTTTTGATGTATAGTAATAAATACGTTACGTAAATGTTTATTGTTTTCAGTTTTCTCGATTGTGAAATGAACATAATTTTAGAGTCTCCACTAGTCAAAATGCTGGAAATGTAGAAGAACATTTTGGAGAAGTATATTTAAAATTTACACATTTATACTTATGTTTGAAAGATATATATATATATTTTTAAAATTTAACTATGTATCTTATTGTTAATTTGACTTATCTATGCACGTTTCATTAGATTCAAACTTTTTAGATGATTTTCCATCTATTGTGAGCTAATGTTTTATTTTTTTTGTTTTGGTTTTAAGTTACTTTCTAAGCTTAATATTTTTTGCTTTTACTATGATTTATTTATTAACAAAATTTAAATTTTAAGAGAAGAGAACATATTGAAATTGGAGGTGAAGATATAGGTTCTTTGATGGATGTGGATATTGGCATTTAGGTAATTTTGTTCATAACTGAATTGTTCTCTGATATATATGTTTAAATAGTTTAAATAATGTTTGACATTTGTAAATAGCTTTTATATATGTTGAATTGAATTGTCTATGTACTATTAGTTGGCACATTAACAATTCAATTATTAAGTTTATGTACTATTAGTTTTAAAGAAATAGTTTAAAAGGAATATAGTTCTATGTGGATCAATTAGATTTTACCAATGGATTCTTAGAATTGGTTTTGTTTTTAACAATAAATATTTTTACAGGCACTTTTCGTGCTAAAAGTTTATTACTATTTGATAGGTACAAATATATGAATGTATGAATGAATGTTAGAAAATGTTTGGAATGTTAGGAAGTTTTGATAGCTGCAAATATATGAATGAATGTTAGAAAATGTTTAGAATGTTAGGAAAGGTTAGGAATGTTAGGAAGTTTTGATAGGTGCAAAATATATGAAAGTAAGTATTATTAAGTTTATGTATGATTGTAGATGTAAAATATTTTCAATGTTGAGAAGTTGAAAATGTTACGAAGTTTTAGGTGCAAATATATGAATGAATGTTGAGAAAGGTTAGGAATGTTAAGAAGTTTTGATAGGTGCATATATATGAATGTATGAATGAATGCTAAGAAATGTTCAAAATGTTAGGAAGTTTTGATAGGTGCAAATATATGAATGAATGTTAGGAAATGTTTGGAATGTTAGGAATTTTTTATAGGTGCAAATATATGAATGTTAGGAAAGGTTAGGAATGTTAGGAAGTTTTGATAGGTGAAAAATATATGAAAGTATGTATTATTAAGTTTATGTATGATTGTAGATGTAAAATATTTTCAGTGTTGAGAAGTTGAGAATGTTAGGAATGTTTGAAAGTTTTGATAGAAATATTTTTTATTATTAAGGTAAGATTAGCAATTTAATTATTATATTTATTTTATGTTTGTTACAAGAAAAGAAAATGAGCACTACAAACTTGCAGTAGTGAGGAAACTACAAATATAATTCCTATAACGCCCTAGGATTTAAACAAAGGTGATGAAATGAATATAGAAAAACAAAAAGAAATACTCATAGAGTTACAAGGATAATTTAAAAAGTTAAGGCCCCCCATGTTTGATGGAGAATTTGAGGAAGCAATAGAATCTTGGTTGTTAAATATCAAACACAATTTTCAAGTGTACAGATATGATGATAATTTGAGGGCACCTTTATCTTTTTTTCAACTGAGCAGAAAATGTGCTCTATGGTGGAAGGAGGCTAAAAGTGTCAGTAACATACGTAGTAAATAGTTGAGTTGGAAATTTTTTTTAAAAATGTTTAAAAAATGTATATGTTAGAATGATATTATGATGAGAAAGCCCAATAATCCAATGATTTGAGACTAGGATTGTTAACCATCGAAGAATTCGTAACTGAGTTTGTAAATTTACAACGCTATGTACCATACATAAGAGTTGAAAAGGCTAAGGTATATAGTTTTATCAGTTGTTTATCCTCAGTGTCTAAGGAAAATATTGTGTTTGAAATTTCTAAACAATGGATGAAGCAATTAGAAAGGCCTAGTTGTGCTACCATTTGTTTAAACAAAGATCCAAATTGAGCAGAAGTTGGAAAAATAAAAAAATTGAAAAGATCGATCAACGTAGGAAAGGATTTAAACCCTCACCTTTCGAAAAAGGAACAAGAGGTCATACTGATAACAATTACAATAGGCAAGGTTCAACCAATGGCAATGGGGTAAAGAGTATCGAAACTTCCTATGGAGGATGGAATAGTAACCCGTAAGAACGTTGCAGGAAGCTTATACTGTGAATGACATAGCCACGAATATCGCTATAGTTAATGTTTCTTTGGAATATCGACAGGAGGACCATCAATCCACCATGTTGGAAGTGGAAGGTAAAATTTTGAACATACATGTTTCTATACTTATTGATTCAGGATCTAGTTTAAGTTACATTGCACCAAAAGTAGTTGAAAAGTGTAAACTTAGTAAGGAAAAACAAAAAAATTCATGGTTGGTATAGCTGGCAACAAGGGTAAAAGGGAAAGTTACGAAGATAGTTAAAGATTTGTTATTAGGTTTTAATCACTTGGATACCTCAGTTAATTTAAATATACTTCCCCTAGGATCCTATGACATTTTGATAGGTATGGATTGGCTAGAATCTCATAAAGTTGTTATCAACTATTTGCATAAAAGTTTTAGTAGTGTGGATGAAGAGGATAAGTATCATACAATGAAGGAAATTTATAGACCTTTATCTACACAACAAATTTCAGCACTACAACGTAAAAAGTGTATTAGGAAAGGGTGTCAAGTTTATGGCATCAAAATTAAATAATTTGAACCCGAAAAATAAAAAATGGAATTGGAACAATTTCCTATTTTAAAGGAGTTTGAAGTTGTATTTTGTGATAAGATACCAGTATTACCACCTAAACAATATTTATATTTTACCATAGAGCTAATGTCATTTTCGACACCAGTATCATGAGCTCCATATCATATGGGTATCCCAAAATTAACAAAATGAAGAATACAATTACAGGAGTTACTAGACAAAGGATATATTCGGCCTAGTGTATCTCCTTGAAGAGCACCTGTTTTGTTCCTTAAAAGGAAGGATGGAACTTTCAAAATGTGCATAGAATACAAACAATTAAATAAGATTATAGTTAAAAACAAGTATCCCTTACCAAGAATAAATGACATGTTTGATGACATCGACAAAGCAAAGATATTTTCAAAAATTGACCTCACGTCGAGATACCATAAAGTTCAAAGCGCACTACTCAAATTCAACTAATTCAATATGTATGTAATTGCAAACTTTTACAAAATACATTTAAGTCCACCAATTTTTATTATTAATTCAAAAACCAAACATGTTCCACATTTAAAAATACATTAAATTCTACCAAACTTCATTTATAATATAAAAATCAAAATATTTTTGTAATAGATATAACAATTGTTAAAACCTGATTTATTAGATTTGGGGTGAACTACGACCTACGTGTTTTGATCTATGGACAAGGATGAGACAACTGTATTGTCGACGTTGATTATATGGGAGTCGTTCAAAATAAGAAATAAACAATTATATATATATATATAATAATAATAATAATAATTGGTACCTTAAAAATGGATAAGTGGTAGCCATGCATGACTTATAAGTGGTAGTGCTGCATGGATAACTCGTAGTTGATGATTGAAGAACCAACAATTCATGGCAAATAACTAGAAGAATGTGAGATAAAAAAATGAATATAAAAAATAATTTATAATTGATAAATGGATAACAGGAAGAATGTGAGAGATAACATGTAGATAGGCATGGATACATGAGAGTTGAACAGTGTTTAACTGGAGGAATATGAGGAATAAAAGAAATCTAAAGTGTCTTCCATACCATAACTATCTCTCAATCATTTGATCCCTATCTACGTGATCCAACCACAAACTATGTGGGTGTGTTATTAATATGATAAATTGTAATGTATTATTATTGTTTACTATCGAGATTGATTCTATGGAAATCATTCAAAATTAAAAATAATTTATTATTAAAAAAATGAAAGAATATAAAAAATATCTCAGAGCGATGCATGGATAACTTATAGTTGATCAATAGATAACCAACCATTGATGGCAGATAACTAGAAGAACGTTAGCTAAATTTTTTTCCGGCCGACGAATTTTTTTTTGCGTTTGGTTTTTTGGCTGAACAAACTTTGTTATAGATAATGGTTTCGTAATGGAAAAACATTTTTCGGCTGAATAACCTCTGAGACCTAAAACTTGCACAATTTTTCAGGTTTCTCCATTTTCATAAGGTAAAATGGATGCCTTACACTACAAATCGACTGTCGGACTTGATACCATTAGTTTCGTCATTGAATCTACTTTCCATAGTTATAGATTTTGTTGTCTATAGGTGAGATCCAATATTTTTATTTATTTTTGTTTCTTAACATGTGTCAAGTTTCGTTTCATCTATTTCAACATGTGCTGAAATGAAAAATATATAACTTAAAAAATACACCACCTAAAAAATTGAAACAAATATGGTGTGGTTAATTGGAGTGTCTACTTAAAAAGGGTATTTGTAGATTTTTAAATTTATAGTCAATTGAGAAAAGTGGTGCAACCAAGAACATGTTGAAAATCGACAAGGTTTCCCCATTGATCGAATTAAAAAACAATTATAATTAGTATATAGATCCATTGGTTACAAAATTATAGTCTTCATAATAGTATATTGTGTGGAGATTGTTGTAACATATTTTGTTTCTGCAAAACACAAGTTTAACAATGATTTTAGGGGTGCAACCAAACATGTCTATTTTTTAGTCCTTTCATTTTAGAAGGACACATTGTCAAAAATTTTCCAAAAGAACATATCAAATATCAATAAAAAGAATTGAAAAAATTATGAATAGAAAGCTAACATAATTCTCTAAAAGTTTTGTTTTTACTTAAAAGTGAAATTCTAAACAAAAATATCACTTTCTTTCGCCCAAAGTTGAAAAACATGAAAAAATCAAATTTATTTTCTCATAAGACCCCCCAAAATAGACACCCATCTTCATGGATTCGCCCTTACACTATCTATATTCATATACGTAAAACGAAATAGACTCATTATTTCACACATTTTCATTTCGCATATTTCTAATCAAAATATTTTTGAAGGAGTTTTCAGAGGAGATTTCTTTTGCCAAAGAATTTTTTTTACAAGATATTTTTCTTTTTATTTATATCCAAGGGGTACATTCAAAGAGTTTTTTTCCAATGCACTTTTGCCAAAGATTTTCTGTTCTAATTTATTTTTGCAAAGGATTTATTTCTTTGCAAGGGGTTTTTTCATAGAGTTTTTTTTCCAAGGTATTTTTGCAAAGTAGGTTATTTCTTTGCAATGGGTTTTTCCAAAGAGTTTGTTTTGCGAAAATGTATTTTTCTTCTTATTTCTTTCCAAGGGGTACATTCAAAGAGTTTTTTTCCAAGGCACTTTTGCAAAATATTTTGTATTCTAAGTAATTTTTGCAAGGGATTTATTTCTTTGCAAGGGGTTTTTTCAAAGAGTTTTTTTTTTCTAGTGTATTTTTGCAAAGTAGGTTATTTCTTTGCAATGGATTTTTCCAAGGAGTTTTTTTTGCAATGTATTTTTGCAAAGAAGTTTTCTTTTTCCAAAATATTTTTATAAGTTGTTTTTTCAAAGAGGTTTTTGTTTCCAATGGTTTTACAAAGAAGATTTATTTACAAGGTGTTCTTATTTGTTTCCAAGGGGTTTTTTCAAAGGAGATTAAACAATCATGGGCAATAAGAAAAACCATAAAAAAAAAATTGGTTGTAAACGTGATGATGATGCTAATAGGGAAAAACAAAAAATTAGAAATAGAGCCAAAAGAGAAACGGTTGCAGAAATGGAAGAGAGAAATATTGAAGATATAAGAATAGATTTACATGCTACTGTTTAGGAAATGGAAAATGAAAATAGGGTACAAGAAGAACAGATTGAAGTTGAAGAGACCATTGTTGAAGATGGAAATAGTGATTTACATGCTAATGTTGATGAAGTCAATATTGAAGATCAAAATCAAGATCCAGAAATTGGACTTGGTATGTATATATAATGTATTTTTTAAATTCATTTTTTATAATGAATTGTATTTTTGGACATATGTTAAACTAAATTTAACTTGATGTATAGGTACTTTCACCATTGATGATGAAATTTTAGAAGAAATTGATTGCAAAAAATATGGAGAAAAAACACCCATACATGTTGCATGATATTGTGCTACAAAAATTTACTATGATATTCTCAAGAATTGTTCAATAGCAGGACAAGCGCAAATTTTGAGATGTTTATTGGTGTCCAAGAAGTTATAAGGTGCTACGTCATTATTGGGTATTCACAAGGCAACAAAAGAGTCGAAACAGAAACATAATGTTATAGAAAATATATGTGATGCAATAAAAAAATTTAGAAAATCCAGAAAGAAAGATACCAGTACTGCACATAGAGCAATTCAGACAGCAATTGTTTCAGCTAGTACTAGACAAAATTTTTGACAACACAACTAGCACAAGTAGTTGGAACCTCAAGAAATACATTATAAAAACATAGAAAATTCAAAATGCAAATAGATGAAAATGATGAACTTGCTTGCTGGGAAATTATTTATAGACAACCTAACAAAGATAGAATGGGAGAAGGTGTTAAATATATTGAACAGAAATATTGGTTGGAACTGCTCGAGTTTCACCAAATTCAAGGGATGTGATATGACAAAGAGTATCATGAAATGTATATGAAAGACATCCAAAACATATAATGGAAATGACACAAGTACAATTGTTCAATAAATTCAAGGAGGATCATCATGGAATTAATATGTCAATCACTACATTTGTGCAACAAAAACCATGGTATGTTAGACCTCTTACTATACATGACACATGTTGTTTTCATTATCATGTGCAATTTCAATTATATTACGACACGTTTCTTGAATTTGTTAAAATATTTTGGGCAAATTCACCACCTCCACCCACAATACATGAATTCATATCTCAAACTCTATGTGAGAGAAATCATGATAAAGTATTTTATAATAAGATATGTGTCAATGGAAAACATTGTCATCGTTGTGTAAATCAAGTTTTATTCCACAATAAATACCCTATCGATAATGATCAGTCACTTTCAAATGTAACCATTGTTTGGAGAAGATATAAATAGAACAATTATTATACAAGTTCTAGTGATGCACATTCCAAAAGAATTGATTTACGAGAAGATAAAATATGTGTGACATATTTTCTCAAGAAATTTGAAAGTGAAATTTATAAATACACCAAGCATTCACATAGCTCATGATGGAAAGACCTTCAATTCAAACATTCCCATGAAATTTTCCCATCCAGAACAATTTTGTCTGTGGTTGATTCTCCAAAAAAGTACACATTTGTTGGACAAAAAGAGATTCAAATTGAATACTATCATTTAGACCAAGTTTCGATATTTGTCCATGTTCTATATAGACATTCTCAATGGGATGTTGATGGAATTGAAAGCACGTGTGACAATCGAGATGTGATTAAATAATATCACTTTTATATCAGCGATGATCATACACATGATACACATTTTGTTCAATATTGTATTGAAAAAAAAATCTATGATTCACTAAAAAGGCGTGAAGTTAAATTCAATGAACATTGGATATGGTCAGATGGATGTGCAGGACAATTCAAATCTTCACAATCATTTTTTTGGTTATGTCGGCTTGATAAAGCACTAAACATTAAACATCGCTGGAATTTCTTTGAAACTGGACATGGAAAAGGTTAACATGATGGTGCAGGAGCATGCGTAAAAAGAGCACTTCGAAGATGGAAAATGAACCATTCTTCTAAAATATTTCATTCAGATACGTAGGTTGTCCAACGGTGTAAATCACATCTAACCATGATTGTAGTCAACAATCAAAATATGTGCATAGGTATGTACACAATATTTTTAATTTATAGTAGTTGTCAAGTTTAAAAAATGTATGTACTAACATTGAAGTATATGTACACTAACATTAAAAGTTGTCATTTGTGATTTATCATTTATTGTGTAGGTTTTTTTGGCTTGTTGGGGTCCAAGAAATAGATAGATCAATACCATATGAGGCTAGCACCATACATTGGACTAGATAACTTCACTATATTCAAACAAAAGCCTTCCAAAATGTGTTTGCATTTGGTAGTAGAAAGAAATCATGTTTTTGTCATATTTGCACTGAAAATGTTGAATCTACAGAAGTTTGTGAAAACATAATGAACAACTAAGTAAAACATTGGAAACACATAGAGATTAATCCAAAAGGGAAAATGCCACTAGCAAGCATAGAAGAATTAGAATAAGAACAAATAACAATATCATCTGATAGCGATAGAATTTTAGATCTTGTTAGAGAAGGTAATGATCTTGTTGATTGTTCATTGTTGTCCATCAACTTATGTGTATATAGTCAATTTAATTGACTTAAAAACTCTAACACCAATTTTAATTTGCACAGGAGATGTTTTTCGTTGTGATTGCATTTTTAGACAACAACTAAAATGTAAAATATTATTTGATGTGATGCACTCAAGGAAAGATGAAGTTATTGGAGGACTACGATGACAATAGATTTACATATGAGAGAGGATCCATCATTTTAAAAGGTTAGTTTTTTCAGCAGACCCATATAACTGAAAATTATGTCCACTTTCAAGAATATGAACCTGATATTATATGTTGTCAGTATAGTCATTTAGTATGTGCATCTCGAACAAATTCCATTGAAAAAAACTTAAAAAATTGAAAATGGGAACCATCCAAATGTGACCATGAACAGATAATTGAGGAGGACATTCCATTGCAATGTTTTTAAATATATCAAAAATGAAATGATCGACATTTTTGTACATGTCAAATGTTGTGTCATTTATATAAAATTCATAACATTCATTGTTAACATTCCTAACATTTCTTATCGAACTTCCTAAGATTCATTATTAACATTCTTAGCATAATTTACTATAAAAAATTCTTAACATTCCTAACATTCATTCCTAAGATTCCCCACATTCATTTGCACATTCATTCCTAACAATTTTTTCACATTCATTCTTAACATTCCTAACTTTCCTATCTTTAGATTGCACCTATCAAAACTTCCTAACATTTCCTAACATTCATTCTCAACATTTTCTACATTCATTCTTAACATTCCCCAAACTCATTCCTACCATTCATTTCTAACATTCCCCACCTCATTATTAACATTCATAACTTTCCTATCTTTAGATTGCACCTATCAAAAGATCCTAACATTCCTAATAGTCCTCACATTAATTCCTAACATTCCTAACATTTCACCACATTCATTACTAACATTTCCAAATTTATTCTTAACATTAGATTGCACCTTCCTAACATTCCTAACATTCCCCACATTCATTCCTAACATTAGATTGCACCTATCAAAACTTCCTAACATTCATTCTTAACATTCCTAATTTTTTTTATCTTTAGAATGGACCTATCAAAACTTCTTAACATTCCTAACATTCATTCCTAGCATTCCCCACATTCATTCCTAATATTAGATTGCACCTATCAAAACTTCCTAACATTCATTCTCAACATCTCAACACTAAAAATATTTTACATATACAAACATACATAAATTTAAGAATACATACATTCATAATATGTAAGTTCAATATACATGTATATAATCCAAAAAAACAATATGTAAGGTCAATGCACATGTATATAATCGCCCAAAAAAATCATGAACATGTGAGTTCAATGTACATATGTATAATCCAAAAGTAAAGCTCCTCGATGTCCAAAACTACTACAATATATATATCAACAGAAAAAGAACAATATAAATGATTCTCTAAATGGAAGTCCACCACTATCCTCCACTAGGGTCTTCCCTTGGACTCAAACCAACCTGCAACACGTATAAAAATAGATTATGAGTATCATAAATTATTTAAACAATTTTAAACTAAAATTAAAAATTGAAATATTAAATGAATATCGAAGAACAATTCAATTATTAACAAAATTACCTCAAATTATCTATCATCCACTGGAGTCTTCCCTTTGCTTCTAAGGGATAGAAGAGACCCAAGCTACAACATGTATTAAAACAATTTATGAATCTTACAAATTATTTAAACTATTTTAAACCTAATTCAAAAAATTCAAATATTAAACTTACAATTCCACCACTATTATTGAGTGGAGTCTTCCCTTTGCCTCAAAAAGATAGAAAAGACCCAAGCTGCAACATATATAAAATCAATTTATGAATGTCAAAAATTATTAAACTATTTAAACTTATATATCAGAGAACAATTCAATTATGAAAAAAATTACCTTGGTGCTAGTATCCATGTCCATCAAAGAACCTATATCTTCACCGCCAATTTCAATATGTTCTCTTCCCTTAAAATTTATTTTTTGTTAATAAATAAATCATAGCACAAGAAAAAAAACTAAGCTTAAGCAATTGACTTAAAATCGAAACAAAAAAAAAACATTAACTCACAATAGATGGAAAATCATCTAAAAAGTTCGAATCTAAAGAAACGTGCATGGATAAGTCAAATTAACAATAAGATACATAGCTAAATTTAAAAAAAAGATAAACTATCTTTCAAACATAAATATAAATATGTAAGTCATAAATATACCTCTCCAAAATGCTCTTCTACATATGCAACATTTTCACTAGTAGAGACTCAAAAATTATGTTCATTCAACATTCGAGAAAACTACAACCAATAAACATTTACGTAATATATTTATTACAATACATCAAAAAAGAATAATATCATACATAGATATAATGTAACAAAAATTTCAATTCAAAATAAATAAAAAAAGTAAATAGATTGAAAGTACACAAACCTCTCCTATACTTGATGTGTCATTAAATAAGACATCTGAAGCTATATCATGACAAACCTTGGCATAAGCCTATAGGTCTTCAATGCCCATACGATCTAACTCACCATTTGTTTTGTAAACAATTTTTTTTCGAATAGTGGCTCCTTCTCTCTATCGACTCAATCCAACATCAACTCCTACAAATGGCGAATTTAAACCTTCAGCAACATTATGCCTTCTAGTTGTCCTAACTTGTGATGTAGGCTCCATCTCTGATTTGTAAGTCACAAGCCTAGGTGGATGAGATATCTGAGGTGGAGATCAAAGAGTAGTGGGATCTCTAAGAGAACCTTTTCGATTGCATATCCGCCCCTTTCCAACTCCATAAAACTCAAAATGAATATTAGTATAGTGTGGCTTCATATTTAAAAAAAAATCGGCATAAGAAAATCTAGGAAAATAATTAAAAACCTCATTGTTCCATGGCAACCGACCATAGGCTGCAAGGAACTGATCATATAAATGATGTGCAAGTTCAGGGTGCTTAAAATATTTCACTCTCAATTCTTTACGCTTTAGGCCCTCTTTGAAGTTAAACATTGAGTTGGCATGTTCTTTGGTCACTCTCTCCTTCACAACATCCCACTTGTATGGACCCATCACCTGGGCCTTTCTTCTCTGCATCAAGTCAACAAAACCATCTGTTGTTGGTCCAAGATCCTCATATACCTCAATTAATTTTCGTAATGATTGCAAAACCATCTATATACTTTTTTTGTTCTATGGATCAAGATCCAAAATAGAAATATCGTGTTGCATCTTGTCATAGTGAGCTCTGCAGCTTCAAGGGTCGTTTGTTGAAGACCACTTTTCCATGGAAGCTCCTCCAGTAAATCAGATGGATAAGTCGTAATGGGTGTACAACCCTCTGTTAGTTGAATGTATTGCATCCTATTTCGACCTTCATCACGCTATGTAGGATGACGAGCCTCTTGCGAACCTTGCTCTCCATCCACGCTCATCTCCTGTACTCAATATTCCTCCCTCTCTATAAAATTATGTGTTTCTTCCACACAATGCTCTGCTTCAAATACACATAAAGTTATGCGTAAACACGTACAAACTTTGTGTAAACACAAAAATACCATTTATACATGTATTAAAAGATTTATGTTCATACTGACAGAAGGTCGAGATAGATGTTCACCCACAGAGGATAAGCAAGAATCATCTCTACCACTATCACCTCATTGATGATCGGATGTATGTGAACTATACAATAAGCTTGAATCCCGAGGTGAAGTCGACAACCTTCGATTATTATTTGGGACACCAATTCTCGAAGAATGTGATGACCTCCTACGCTTTTGTCTTGAATACTGCTATCTTTCCACTTGATATGATATCTATAAGTTTACACAAATATCAACTCATAACATATTCAAATTCTACATGTTAATTCCACAAATTCAAAGACCTAGCTACTAAAAAAACTAAGTTTTTAATAAGGACCTAGATATACCTAATATTATCTAAATTAGCTATATTCATTTTATCAAGATTACCTTATACTTCGTGTGATACTAGCACATTTATACTCACAAATATACATTTAACTTTCCGTGGGACAATTGATAAAGAGAGACTTAAATTTACATTTAAATTGATAAAGAGACATTTAACTTTAATATTTTGAAAAAATAGTTATTGTAAGTGGTTTACTTCATTCAATCACTTAATGAAAATATATTGTACAGTCTAAGATCTCATGGTGTTTAGAGCTTTTTGCTTCTGTGTTCATGGAAAAATAGGTTTTTTTAAAGTAAAAAGGTACCAATTTCAAATCGAGAACATTTTTTTATGATTTTATGGAATACTTAAATTATTTGTAGATATAATTTATGTTTAAATTATTAAAATATAAAATAAGTTATTGATTTAGGATTTAAATTAAGATTTAACATGTTCATGAATTGATTCCTTGACATAAAGAAATGTAACCTTCACTTAATATTTGACCATATTGGTTCCATTCATTTAAAACATCAAAAACACCTAAAGATTGGCCCACATTAATTCCTCATACATCCAATGTTTATTACTCTCTTTATTTTTAACAAGAATGGACACAACCAACCTTGCAAGATTCTTTGATGGAGCCATTAGAGGTAGTTAGTTGTTCTAATTTTTTATAGTTCATGTTTCGTTGCTTGAGTTACAAAACCATACAATATGAATCCTAATTTTTATAGTTTCTTATGCTCTCAGAGGATACAAACTATATATTTCTATAAAGAAGGCCTATTTTTATTTGGTGTTGTGTCTCATTATCATATATGGTTTCTATGAATTCCTAGCTTTCTATCTATTTTATAGTGAGGGATTGGGATCTTCATAACCTCATTTCAATATATATCGAATGAACCTATATAAAAAATGTTATATTAGCTTATTTTATTTTATAACTTTAGGAGCTATATGGTAGGCTTGAAAATGTATAGGATAGTTTAGATGGGAAACCAAAGACTAAAAATAATAATGTTATAATGATCTTGGTGTGCATGATCAAAAGCACTACATTCCTCTTTCAGGTAAGTTCTGAAAGTCCAAGTAACCTACTCAGCTTCTTTTTGTCCACATGCACTCTGTCCATGTAGATAGAGTTCATGCACTCTATCCATTTGGACAAATTTCATGCACTCTGTCAACATGGATAGAGTTCATGAACTCTGTCCACATGGACATAGCTCATGCACTCTGTCCACATGGATAGACTTCATGAACTCTGTCCACATGGACACAGCTCATGACCTCTGTCCACATGGACAGAGCTCATGAACTTTGTCCACATGTGGACAGAGATCATGAACTTTGTCCACATGGACAGAGTTCATCTTATACTATAATTTAACGAACACACATGGAACCAAATATACAACCAAATTATACTACTATGATAATAACTATAATTTTGTCATTCCCATTTTCTTTTATGTTTATTGAAGATTCCATTCTCACTATGTTTATTCGTTATTGCATGTTAAAAAAAATGTTAAAATGTGCAGATAAACCAAAGTCAGATAGACCGAAATAAATGGTTAGCCATTGGCATATATCCTCGTTGGATCTCTTTTATCAGCAAGATGGCACATTATTATTGTGTATTGGAAAACAATTTTAACCATCTAACATTGAGCCCCTTGTAATGTGGTAGCAATTTTTAAAACGTGGAAATCATCACCAACATGGCTTTTACAATTAGAAAGTTCATGTCCTTTATGTACAATGCATTAAATCAATATTAATGTTGGCACTCACTACTTAGTAAACCAATTTAAACTATTGAAAAAGAAAGGTTATATTCCAACATACTCTAAGCATTTTGGCTACATTTCATATGGCTATCTTGCACTCCAACTATTTATATACATGTCTGCCAAATAATTCACGAATTTCAAACTCTCTCCTAATTTACGTACACGAAAATCCAATACAACCAAATTATACTACTATGATAATAACTATTATTTTGTCATTCCATTCTCTTTTATGTTTATCAGAGATTACATTCTCACTACATGTTTATCCGATATTGCATGTTAAACAAAATGTTGTTCTTACTCTCATAATATGACATCGAAATCAAAATTCAAAGAAAAATGTCGGTTCATGTCGACAGAGTTCATGAACTATGTCCATGTGGACAGAGTTCATGCAATCTTTCCATGTGGACAGAGTTCATGAACTTTGTCCCCATGGACACTGTGGACAGAGTTCATGCAATCTTTCCATGTGGACAGAGTTCATGAACTTTGTCCCCATGGACACAGTTCATGCACTCTGTCCAATGTGGACACAGTGCATGAATTGTGTCAATGGGGACAAAGTTCATGAAATCTATCCACCTACGTGTTAAAAAAAAAGTAAGTGAACAAAATAAATCATAAATTAATTTAAAATCAGTGTAAAATATATTTTTGTTAATGCATAATTTTTTAAATTTTCTATTAGAAGGCATACTTGTTTATTTTTCACTACTGAAAGACACTGATGAAACCCACATCGAGCATCCGACGCCGAACAACGAAGCAAGAAAAATGAAGTCAACCAACAAAAAAATGAATGATACTTGCCAACAATGTACAAAAATTAGAAAATTAACAAAAAGATAAAAAACGATCAAATTAGAAAATGAACAATGTACAAAACAATACCTTCCAACAATGTACCACACCTAGAGGATGAAAGGGTGGCGGATCTCTATGCCAAGAGGAGGCCAGAAGGGTGGCGGGGTGGTGGAGCTCCACGACGTCAAAACATGATAGCTGATGCTAGTGGATCTCGATGACGTCAACGCATGACAAGAAACGACAGGCGGAGCGGGGACCAGGCAAGGACTGCAAGTGGAAAAATTATTCACCCAGGTAGGGCGAGGACTAGGCGACGACAGGCGGGGTGGGGACCAGCCGATGATAAGTGGGGCAGGCACCAGGTGTGTGGTAGGGAGACAAGTGGGGACTGCAAGCAAAAAAATTCAAATGAGGGCTACAACCGACCTTTTAAGCAGAAAAATTATTCGGCTGAACAATTGTTCCATCGAATAATTGTTCAGCCGAATAATTATTCAACTTAATAACTGTTCATCCACAAAAAGCATAGAACCAACAGTTAAATTACTAGTTGGTTATGCCTTTGCACATATTTCGATGTCTCCATCAATTTAAATGCTTCACTGTTAAACATTATTCAACAGAATAAATGATTGATTATTAGGCCAAATAACTATAGTTATCCGACCGAATAAAAATGTTGTTCGGTCGAATCATATATAGTTATTCAGCTGCATAACTTCCACTATGTTTCTCGGGCACCCGATTCTCATGGAAGTGTTACCTAACTTCGGGTTTTCACCGATGTGCACATTTTGTGTTTGTGATAACTTCAATCCAACGGTGGTTAGTATGTTTTATATTTTTTTGGTTTATGATTGTGGTAATTTTAAATTAGGATCTCTATTTTCAAAAATATTCATTGATACCAGTGTCTTCTGTTGATAAGTGCGGTATATTTTCCATTTTTGTTTTTTGATGGAGATAATTTTCTTTTGTGCATGTATATTCAATTTTATGATTGTGACTGAGAAACCGACTATGACTGAGAACCTATATTAGCTTAGTTGACATGTAAATGTAGAATACAAAGATACCAATGTTTCCATTCTTTGCATTTTAGCTTGTTGTGCCTTGGGTTACTTGGCAAGCTGCAATTAATATTTTTCCGAGATCATTTTCTAGACAGAACAATAATGGGCCTTGCGTTTCGTTGTCCTATAGTTTAAAATTTTGGTAAACAATAGCAGTGGCCACATCTATGAAGAGTACCATCCCACCTGTGTGTTGAGTTGTTTTTTATTTATTTAATGTTTGGCAAGTAAGAGTCACAAATCTAGAGGAGAAACCTCTATATTGAAAGTGAAAATTCTAATGCATGTGCCCATGTAGACTCGGAGTTGTTATTCTACACATGTTCAATGGCAAGTAAGAGTCACAAATCTAGAGGAGAAACCTCTATATTGAAAGTGAAAATTCTAATGCATGTGCCCATGTAGACTCATAGTTGTTATTCTACACATGTTCAACGGACTGCTCACATTATAAATCCACTCCCATCGTCTCTTGATTCTTCAAGATTGATCATACCATTTTTTGTAGAGATTTGTTGGGTGTTTCTTGAAATGTATACCTTTTTGAGTTTGCTTACTATATATGCTTTCTTTCAAACCCACCTAGAATCCCGATATTTAAAAGAAGCCAACCGTACAATGGAAGATGAAAGTCTAGATTTTATTAAATGAGATGCATCAGAGCAGGTGAGGGAGGCATGCATTAGAGTCTTTGGAAGCATGCACAATGAGGATGTTATCAAGGTGCTCATCTTACAACATTCAAGCGGGCATTTATTTTAGTAATTACAACTTCGCTTGTGATCATACAACCATATTCGATCTTGAAGATGCAGGGAAAAGTGTCGTCTTTGAGATTCAAGTTTCCTTAAATATTTGAATTAATTATTAGTTACATTTCCATGCTATTTACAAGTATTCGGCGAAGACAATATTATCAAATATGGATGAATATTATATTTAAAGGTTATTGCAGTAGATATAGATGTATTAATGGAGTAAATTTTGTGGTTACATTAGTTAAGCCTATGGATGTTATCTTCTTAGAGAATAATTGTTCTTGATCATTGCATTCTTGCATTCATTATATAAGAGTTTACTCTACCTTTAAATATATTAAATTAGGCTTTAATTATACTACTGTAAATTATGATGTTTCATATGTGTATTTAAAAAATATTGAAAGTTATTGTGGTTATTTCATAAATATTGTAGAAAGTCACATGGGTATTCAAGAATTATTGAAATAAATTATGAAGTTTCATGTGTATTCAAGAAATATTGAAAGTCAAAAGTCACAAATGTATTTAAGAAATTTTCACATAGGTATTCAAGAAATTTTGAAATTGCATTAGGTGTGGCAGGATTATAAATATGTTCAGCTTGACTGTATAGCTTTTTATTCTGCTAAAGAAAATATTTATAACATTTATTTTGGAATCTTTGTCACTAAGTATAATCATAAATTATACATTGAATCATATATGTAGTATCAACAAGAAGAGTTCAAGGGTGGTTATCATTTGGCACAATTGAGCAACGACTTTTATTTATTTTTTTCTTTAATAGATGAATGAGTGAAATACATAGTGTATTTCAGGCTTTTTGTGATTACTGCTTAAAAAATCTCTAAAAAATACAAATATTAATTTTTTTATATGAAGTTATAGGGTGCTAGCTCAATGGTGGAGCAGTGGCATTATATAATGTAAAACGTTGGTAGTTCGATTCCACGGTACCCTATCAGAAATATTTACATTCTATAACTACTACATTGAGGGGTATTGAGAAAATAATTTTATAAATTGTCTTCACTTAAAACAAAACAAAACTGTGTATTGTCTTAAATAATTGTCTTAAACTACTCTCTTTAATTTAAGACAATAAATTGTCTTTAATTAAAGGAAATTTATTGTCTTAAACTAAAGACAATAGTTTAAGACACCCGCTTAAAGACAATATTTAAGACAATACACAATTTTAGTTTTGTCTTAAGTTGAGGCAATTTACAAAAATATTGTCCTAATACCCCCTCCATGCAGTAATGTAACTATTAAGGGATTTCACTTTCATGCAGTTAAAAAGGAAAAATATTTTATAAAAAAAAATTGAGTCATGGCTTGGTTGAAGGACTTCTCCCTTCAACCAAGATAACTAAAACACAAAAATTTATGGACCAAGCCAAAGTGTCCAAAGGTATAAAAATACACTTTAGAGAGACCCATGATCCATTTGGAGAGAGGGTTCATTCATGTTAAGTCCTAAATTTTTATCCATATGGAAATAAACACAAACTAAGACTAAGAGGGTCATCGACCTTCTCTCCTAGGGAGGGCGCCCTCTTCTTGATCACAGAAGTGGAAAGCTTAATATCTAGAGCCATCGAGAGAAACATACTCCATTTCAAAAGTAGGTGCAGAGTTTTGAAAATTTAAAACATTAATACTGTAGGGCCTGACTTTCAAAGAAAGAGATTACCTGTACTTCTTCTTAAGGTAGCTATCACATCACATAACTAGAGAAAATATTAACATTTAAGAATTGATATTTTACATAGATCAACCATTCCAGTCCTGCAATATAAGACGTAGCGATTTCCACCGTAACAAAATTATTTCTTGCAAGGCAGCTAGCCCTCTCATGGAGGTGCCATGTCTAAGTTGGTAAGTGAAAAGTTATCATTAAGAAAGAAAAAGAAAAATAGAGACCACCTTCTCTCGCCATGCAAGGCATACATCACACATTACTTCCGCTTACTTCATATATTTAATATGCAACATATAGTTATGATATGAAAATGAATGAAATTACCTCAAGTATGAATGTGGTTTTGGGAACATGATTTTGGTAGTCCACTAATTGTATTTGCATATAATCAATCCTATATTTTCTATTGTAAAGTGACCTAGAAGGTGAGCTTAGCTAACTCACTTGTCCAATAGCCTATTTTAGGCATGAATAAAATTCTCTGTTAACTATTTTTTCTCCACAAAACATTTTCTAAAATAAATATTGATATTACTATTATAATTACTATTATTTATATAATTATTTTTCTCTCACATATTTTTACTCTTAATGAGACTAATGCTGGTCGAAAAATACTTATATTGGGCGACCCTCTCCCTATCTTAGTTCATTATAATAATAACTTGTTATTACTTTTCGAAATGTTTATAACGTGGAATCGTTCTGTTATAAAACCCTAGCTAGAAGGTTTTATAAATAAAAATAATCATTATTTAATTCTTTATATCTATATCATCATTATTTTTGTAATGTCTCCAAAAATTGAAAAAAATAATAATAATAGGCTAGTAAAAACTACCTAGGATGGACATTATTGAATCTTGTGGAATAAAACGTACACTAAATGTACCACTATTTGGTCATAAGCGGTTCTTATGTTCTATTGTCTTAATTTTAGTTATGATGGTTAGTATGTTTTACTTAAGATGTCATAAGGTTGATTACTACATTATTCTTATGGTTATACATTGTTGTGTATGTGTAGTTACTTGATTATATGCTTTGTTAAATTCAGCATGTGTTTACTTATTATTTACATGCTTCTAACTTAACTTTGTTCTTGGAAACAAAGTGGGTGGAGTGGTGGGACTAGTTATCCCGTGTGACTATCTGAGAGGTAAAGATTCTACTTGTCTAGCAGGCTTACTTAGTTCATTTTGAACTAAGGAACTCTTAACTTGTTTACGTGCAAGTGTACTACACTCGTCGCTAGTGATACCTACTTATCATTATTATTTCTTTGTACATACTTGGTTGAGTGACAAGGTAATTACCAAACTTATTTCTTTTAAGACCTGGAATGATTATCTAAGTGACGCCTATTGTTCATGAGTTACTGATCAATTGTTCATATTTTAACCTAGATGTATTTAATGTTTATTTAACATATCTTTTATTATGTGTTTGACAGGTTCACAAAACGTTTGTTAAAGACCAAATCTTGGATTTATGTAAACAATGTTTACCATGGCATAATTCAAATTCCATGGTTCTAAGCTTGTTGCCTAAGGAGGAAGATAACCCAAGTTCTAAAGGCTTAGAGCCTAAAGTAGCCAATGCATACAATGCCTTATGCCCTACATTAAACTTTGGTGTAGTGAAATTTATGACATGGTCTAAACATTCACGTTGGGGTTTTAACACTATGAAAATGGAAAAAGGTGGCAATGATAATGTGTCATTTACCAACTATAGAGATGTGGGTTTTTGGCATTAATAGTGGAAACCAAGACGATGCCATTAATGTGTATTCGAAAATGTGGCGGCCCCAACATAGGGTTTGGCTCCACGATGGCTTGTCATTTCATTTTGGTTGTTGGTTGTTTGGTCTCGACTCTACGCAAAAATGTGAAGGCCACCTCCAGGGTGTCAAAGGTATGGTAACATTTGGCTTCATAGCGTTTGATGTTTGCTTTGTGGCTCACTTAGATTTAGTACTTCTTATGCTTTGTAGTGTTTCGTGGTTGCCGGTGACAGGGATGGATCAAAGATGGGGGATTTGTAGTGTGACTGCGAGCCGTGGGTTGGAATTACCATTACCATAATCCTACTAACAAAATAGTTCTCTCCATCTCCTGGCTTTAAAACTGGGTTGTATCTTGTTGTAGTTGGAGTTTAAGATATGGGGTTTCGATTTTCCTTTGGCTTGGGTTTACAGAGATTAGGTTTGTAATTAATGGTGGTGTTAGCAGTGATGGGGCCTTAGGAATTTTAAAAAGGCTATGTGTGTATTTTATTTGTGTAAATTGTATTTGATTTAAGACTTAATCCTGGGAAGCACTATTGCTTGCAATGGTGCTACGACCCTTGGCACGACTGTGTAAATTTTTTTAATATAATAAAATGTGAGGATTGTGAAATACATGTTGCATTTATTTTTTTCAATGGTTATTAACTGGACTGTGTAAATAGATTAATTTTGTGTTATAGTTTGTTGAACTTGGGTTTCATATGACGTTTTCCTTCGTGGTTGGACTGTGTAAAATTGCTTCCATTGTTAGCTTAGTTATGATAATTAGTAAAGTGGGCAACATATGGCTTGGGGCCATGCCATGGATGGCATAGGCACTTGCCATGGAAGCTACAAAATCGTAGACTATTTTGATTTTATGTTATGGTTTTTATTTAGTGCAATGCGAAAATAAAAGGAGTCGTGGGTGCAAAAGTTGGATGGATTTTGTTGCTGCAAGTGGATTCGTTGACACTGTAATATTGTTATTTATATTATTGTGAATTTTATTTACAAGCCATGACTTATGTAAATGCTACACATACATTAGTAAAGGTCCTACGACCTCTGTGTAATGACTTTCATTTTGATTTATAGCCTGGTTCTGGAAGCTTGAGGTTCTCATGACTTCGCTGTAGCGAATTTATTTTAATGAGTACAACACGCATACACTCTGTGTATAGCATGGCCTTGATAAATGTAGAACGAATCTACAGGAGTCAAATCCTACTTGTTGTTGATGAAATGAGTTGTAATAAATGGGTGGTTGCAATTTGGGGCTTAGGTGCCCACAGGATTCAATTCCTTCCCTCTCTTCTATATTTACTTGGAATTTGTGCAAGATGTTGAGAGGGTTTATAATTTGGTTCCCATGTATTAATGTTTTCCGTAGATTTTAATACTAAGGCATCGTAGATTATGTTAACAAAAAATGGCAAAGGCCATCTATAGGATTCGTTCCTATGACCTTAATGTAATTACATGTTTTTAATTGTTTATATTGTAATGCATTTCGTTTAATTATTATATGATGGTTGTGAGCAATATTAGATGGGACTATTTGATTTATGGCATACGATTTGATTATGTAGATTTATAATATTAGCCTACTATGGATTTTAATTAGGAAAAGGAACTTGATTTTAGACCAATGAATGGTCATGATACTCACTGTGTTTATTTGCTTATGATGAAGTTGTTTTAATGGAAACGATTTAGTATTTAGCGTTTATTTAAATATGCAGACATTGAAATGTCTTTGTTGGTTTTATCTTGAATTTAATATGGAAATGTTTATATTTTTTGCTTTAGATATAATTAAAGTATTGGTAGATTAGATTTGTATTTATATTTCATATGAGTTAATATATATATTTATATATATTAGTTTAGATGTAGATAATAGACTAGGTTAACTAGGTTTTAAGCTTATACTTATATATTTATATATACATATATATAACTTACTTCTGAACTTGTCTATGTAAATCTAAAACATGCCTTTGCTGACAAATGGAATATGTCAGTAGAGTTATAAAGGCCAAAAGAACCGATAGGTAAAATATATGAAATAAAACCTAGTTTGTAATTAACATAGTTTCAATAGTAAATATAATATAGAAATGAAAACTAAGGTGCAAACCCTTGATAAACATTTATACAAGAATCAAATTGCAGAAGTAATCTAAACAAATAAACCATGGATAAATATAACATAAGAAGTAAAGTACATCCTAGGGTTATAATTTAAAATGTAAACCCTAGAAGATTTGAACAAAAATCAAACATATAGGGTTAGAACATGTAATGTGAATATTTACCTAAATCAGCCAGCATTTATTCTAGACAAATAGAATAGGCATCCTAGGATAGCATACCTATAATATGAAGCTTCTTTCATGGATGAACCTGCACACTCAAATAACTAGCATTAACAATTCATAGACAGATCTGACCTCTGTATTAGATGACCAAATTACTTGGGAACTACCACGTTCCACCCAACCATGACTCGGAGCCATTCCTAGTTTCAATTTGGATCCCTTCGAGCTGGAATCCAACATGCAAGTAGCTTAGAGCTCCTAAGTTAGGGTTTCCTATCTGGTATATCAGGTATTGATTAGTTCTACTTTTCCTTCTAGGGAATTGTTCTTCAAGAATTCACTTGAGAGAAAAACAGGCAGAATAATGTCTCCCACAAGATAGATCAGAACCCGAATACTTTCCTTGGCTTAAGAATTTTATAGATGGACTTTTCAGTCAAAGGGACAGATAAATCAAGAAACCTTGATTTCTTGATTTAACCCTTTTTAATTAATTTGGGTAATTTTTTTAATACTTTAACTTGAGAACTTTCAGCTAGTTCCTAATTAGAATTTTTGTAGTTATTGTACTATATATTATCTTGAGATTTCCTTTCTTTCTTTCATCATTAATATTATTACAATATTTATTCTTTATACATACCATTTATAAAATACATAATAATATAACATTTGTTAACATTTGTCTTTGGGCATCATATACCATGATCCCTAGACTTAATGAAACTTTTTGATTAAGGTCAAATAAGTAGATGGTTAGGTCTACTAGTATAGGAAACTCTAAACATCCTTGCATGTTGGATTCCCTCGTATAACATGGTAGTTCTTCACTACTTGATGAGGATACAGAAATTTGAAATTTCATTTAATCACTTATAAATAAGTCTAATCAAATCAATATTTTTCTCGAGTCATTTTCACTCGAGAATTATTAAATTCTTTTTAGTAACCTCTAGAGCTTACCAGATCCCACACTCAATGCTTAAATAAGGAGTTAGAAACTTAGTGCAATTCCAAAGCTTCTTTGATCAACATTAATGCTAGGATGTACTTGTACGATACACCTAGGGATACAATGGCCAAGGATCCGATGTTCTAGAGCTTATGCTCAACATCAAGATGGAAGATCCAAGGCTTATGCCCAACACTTCCAATTATCTTGTCATGTGTTTCAGATATTCTCGCTCAACAAAAATGTAAGTACTCATGTGCTCCATATATTATTTCTTAACAAAAAATATTAATTACCCATGTGCTCCAGAGATTCTCACTCAACACAAAACATCCCATCAATGATGTGCTTTAGGGTCCATGCCCAACACAAACAAGCATATATATATCATCAATAATTGGATTACGCCCAATATATAAAACAAATAATCATGTTCATATGCAGCGGGGTCTTTGACCCAATATATCAAAATAAAATATCAATATAACATCATAATTAGTAGCCTCATGCCTATAAGTGTTAGTTCCAAAATTCAGGATATTACATCCCTCCCTGCTTAGAACAATAGTGTCCCTTGTGTTCCAGGGACTTGGAATGACATCATGAAACAAGGAGGGGTAATAATTTCTCATGGTGTCTTCATTCTCCCAAGTAGCCTCATCGGACTCAAAGAGCTTCCATTGCACTTTCAACTGGACTATGGTGTGCTTCCAAAGCTGCACCTCTCTCTTGTCCAATATATGAATAGGTTCAAGGGTGAACTCCCCTTCAGGTTCAACCTATAATAAGGACCAATCCACTACATGTTTACTATCATAAACATATTTCTTTAACAAGGATGCATGGAAAGCATTATGGACTCTTACATGCATGGGTAATGCTAGCTCATATGCAAATGGACCGTTCTTGTCCAATATTTCAAAAGGTCCATAAAATATAGGTGCTAACTTACCACACCTACCCAATATCAATGAGCTTTGTTTTTCTTTTACTTTCAAGTAGACATGATTGCATATTTGAAAGTCTTTATCTTTTATTTTTTGATCCGCGTAAATTTTTTGGTGGTCTTGTGCTTCTTTAAGGTTCACCTGGACCTTGGTAACTAACCGTTCCAATTCCATTAATAAATCAGGCCCTAACATGAGCCGATCCACTGGGATATCCCAAGTAACTAGTGTTCTACACTTTTGTCCATAGAGTACCTCAAAGGGACTTATCTTGGTGGAAGTTTGATAACTGTTGTTATACACAAACTCTGCAATATGTAGGTAGTCTTGCCACTTAGTGGGGTTGTTCATGAAATACATCCTAAGCATGTCCTCAACAATATGGTTTACTCTTTCTGTCTTCATGTTTGTCTGCAAGTGATACACAGTGCTAAAGTTCAACTGTGTCTCCAATCCAGAGAATAAAGATCTCCAAAATTTTCCTATAAACTTAACATCTCGATCCGAGATGATTTCCTTATGTATCTCGTGAAATATCTCCTTCAAGAAGATATCGGCAATGTTCACTACCTTGTAGGTTGACTTCATAGGAATGATGTGTGTTGCATTTGACAAATTGTCAATCACTACAAAAATATAATCATTTTTCTTCTTACGTTTCGGTATACCGGTGATAAAATCCATACTAATAACCTCCCACTTCCATTATGGAATGGGTAACGGCTGGAGCAATATTGAAAGATGTTGATGCTCAGCTTTGACTAGCTGACATTCCTGACATTTCATGATAATTATCGCAATGTCAGCCTTTAAATTAGGCCACAAAAAGTGTTTCTTGACGGCAGATATCATATTTTGATATATCGGGTGCCCTGAGTAGGGTTCCTGATGAAATTCTGTGAGGATGATGGACTAAATGTGCCTCCTTCTGGAACGTACAATCTATCCTTGGACTATAGCAGTCCGGATTCGTCTACCTTGTATTCTTTTTGTTGTTGAAACAACCTTTCTTCTTGGACTTTCTTGACGATTTCCACATAGAAGGGGGAAACTCTGTTGGCCTCTCTAATCCTCTCATACAAATATGCATCAGTTTGGCTCAAATTCACCTCATATAACATATGAGTTCATCAGCTCAAAGCATCAGAAACCTTGTTCTCTTTTTCCTTAATATGCTTTAGCTCGAAATGGTACTCACTAAGGAAAGCCAACTACTTGGATTGCCTTGCATTTAGATCCGGTTGGTCAAATAAATATTTTAGAATCATATTGTATGTCTTTAGAAGGAATTTCCTTCCCATGAGATAGTGCCTCCACATCTTCAAAGCATGGATGATGGCCGCTAACTCAAGATCATGCGTGGGATAATTTTTCTCATGCTCTTATAACTTATGCAATTCATAACATATTGTGTGATCATTATACAAGAGGACTCCTCCAAGTCCTTCCTTTCTTGCATCCATGCAAACAATGAAATCCTCATCGGAATCCACAATTTGTAGTATCGGTGCCGTCATCAAAAGCTTCTTAATATTTTGAAAAATTTCTTCACACTTAGTCATCCATACGAACTTATTTTCTTTCTTTTGCAAATCATTCATGGGAAAAGTGATTCTTGAGAAGTTATCAATGAACTTTTGATAATATCTGGCTAATCCCAAAAAGGACCTAATGTCAGTGACACTAGTAGGGGTAATCGAATCCTTTATGGCTCTAATATTTTTTGGGTCCACAATGTAAATTTGAGCATATAGATCTGCAGACAAATACACAACTCACAAAGAAGATCTCACAATTTACTTAGGAATTGAAGAATGAAACAATGCAAAAGGCTTGCAGCTGTGAATGCTTTCATTAATCAAAAAAGTAATTCAGATGATAATTACAATAATGTAAAATGGCTTTAATAGCCATAAGCAATTCGAATCCACATGAGGAAGTTCGAATTGATTAGACTCTACTTGACTGTAGGTAACCAAGACTTTGTCTAAATCACTATCGGAGGACCCAGTAGTTAACTGTCCTTGTCTAAATCATAACCGGAGTTCATAGGAGCTTTAAAACACAACCAAGTGTTACATTTAGTGTTGACTAATGGTTAACTGACTGTGGTAGGTGAGAAAAGCACCCCACATGTGTGCAATCAATTAAACCTAGCGCTAACTTAATGTAGAGGGATAGAACTGAATGTAACTGACTCCTAACTTGGCTTGACTAGTCATTAACTGAAGTGAACTGACCTTGGTTGGTTTTGGCACTCCCAGTTGCTTCCTAAATTGTAGGGATGGATCTAGGAGACTCCTAAACTTATGCAATCAAGTGCAATAAGTGGCAGTGAGCCGCAATTAGTGTTCCCCACACTTTGGTAACTGAAACATTTGCCCCAATTAGGTCAATTTTACCCAATGGTGCTAATGACTATAAATAGACTGGATGGACTCCCGATTTAGACATGACTCCTGATTTAGACATATGACCAAATTTGGACAAGGGAGGATTAATAATCCTAACACCCCCCCTGAATGCTAATTTGGAAAAACTGTGGGCCCTGGTAACTAAGACCATAGGTCACCCATTACATCAAGTAAAATAAAGTAACTGCTTAATACAAGAAGCTAGGGAAAAAATCACATGGGAAAAAATCCCTCCTTCTATCTACGCAGGTAGAATCAGGTCTCAAGTTTGAAAAACTTGAAAATATGTTGCTGCAATCTTCATCTTTGTGAGGTAGTGAAGCAGCATGCATGGTGTGCTGTGCACAGGTATTCTGGGGCCTGGCATGTAGACTTCTCCTTTTTCTCCAAAACTGATGATGGAAGGAAGGAGGAATGTAACTTTTGTCTCTTGCTGAATGAAGAGGTGTATGATCATATCCATTCTTCTGAATGTAGGAATACTAAGCCCTTGTCATATTGCATCTTACCGGAAGTCTATTACATCTCTCTGAATTGGGCAAAATTGTATGGCACAACGCAAGAGTCTTTCCTTTCTAAGTGTCAGTTGAGTTTCCAGTCATCTTCCTAGCTTCCAGTTTGGAAGTAGGGACTATATCTAGATCTGATTCACCCTGAATCTTAATGTCATAAACTGATATAGATGGATCTGCAATACTAGTAGAAGCTGTAAAAGAAGTAGATGCAATGGTTTTACCTTCCCTTGTAGGTGGTTGTTGAGAGTGCATTGGTTCTAAAGGAGGCATGAAATGTGAGAACTCATATGCTCTTGAAGCATGATTCGCAATACCCTTTGCTATGATGCTCCTAGTAGAGATATCTGTGATCTCCACTAAGTCAGGACCAAAGATCACTCGCTTTCGAGATCTAGTATGGGTCATCTGATGGACAAATAATAGGTTTGAAGCCAGGAAGGGAGCAAACAACACATCTTTGAACCTTCCATGTTCAAGTTTGATAGAGCCCTTCCCTTTGGTTTGTATTTTACTGTTATTGCCCATCTGAATACTAGGACCATCAAAGGACTGAAAAGAAGAGAATGATTCTATGGATGCAGCCATATGGTTGGAAGCTCTAGAATCAATGAGGAAGGTGGGTGTTGATGTGCAGCAAGCTTTCAGTGCATGTCCTTTCCTTGGGTATTCTTCTTCTTCTTCTTCTTCTTCAGAGTCTTCCTTCCTTACGCTAGTAGCTAAAAAAATGTTTCACCTTTTCAAAAGAAGAGCCATTTCATTAAGTTGTCTTCTCATACAGGAGCTTTCTGAATGGAAGCCCCTTCCACAGTAAGGGCAGAGGACCTTGCCTTTGCCATTCTTCTTGCTTCTCTTCGAACCTGAAGGTTCTTTTGACTGTTCAGACTCATCTCTTTGCTTCCCTCTGTCATTCGCTACCTTATCTCCTCTTGCAACAAGAGCTAGATCTTTGGGAGATCGAATGATCCCCATTTGGATCAATTTATCATTCTCAGAAATAAGAGATCGAATGAAAGCATTAAGAGTGGGAATCTTCCAATTTGGAGTAGTGAGCCTTACTATTTGGAAGGTGGATACAAATACTGAGTAGTCTGAATTGAGCTTTGTGAGAATAGCAAGGATGAGCTGATCTTCATCCTTCTTCACTTTGCATTGCTTCAATTGATATATCAGGTTTTTGAACTTTGAGAAGATCTCATTTAGAGATTCGAAATCTGATGGATTGAGAGTAATCGGATCATTTTCTAGCTAATGGATCCTCATCTCATCATGCTTATCAAACAAGGAAGCAAGCTTGTCCCAAACCTTCTTGAGAGTGTCCAAGTCTTGGATGTGAAATTGAAGATCCCTAGAGACTAAGAATTGCATGATTCCAATGGCTTCATCAAGCCTGTTCATGTACTTAGCTTTGTCTTTATCTGATTCTGGCTCTTCCTCTGTTTCTTCTATGAGTTTGAAGAGATGCTTGGTGCGGAGCAATACTTTCATGTCTTCCTTCCACTGGTGATAGTTGAAGGGAGTGAGAGGCTCTATTTGATGAGCCATTTTTAAGTAATTATAGGAATAACTGAGCTGCTGTAGCAAATGCAATGAGAAGTAGAGGCTGCTTGTAGCGAATGCTGTAAGAAAAGCTGATAACCTGTCACACAATCAAACAAACCAAATGATCCGGTTGGAGATCTGAGGAGGAGAGGATTCTTGTCCACCAAGGCTCTGATACCATGTAAATTTGAGCATATAGATCTGCAGACAAATATGCAACTCACAAAGAAGATGTCACAATTTACTCAGCAATTGAAGAATGAAACAGTGCAAAAGGCTTGCAGCTGTGAATGCTTTCATTAATCAAAAAAGTAATTCAGATGATAATTACAATAATGTAAAATGGCTTTAATAGCCACAAGTAATTCAAATCCACATGAGGAAGTTTGAATTGATTAGACTCTACTTGACTGTAGGTAACCAAGACTTTGTCTAAATCACTATCGAAGGACCCAGTAGTTAACTGTCCTTGTCTAAATCATAACCGGAGTTCATAGGAGCTTTAAAACACAACCAAGTGTTACATTTAGTGTTGACTAATGGTTAACTGACTGTGGTAGGTGAGAAAAGCACTCCACATGTGTGCAATCAATTAAACCTAGCGCTAACTGAATGTAGAGGGCTAGAACTAAATGTAACTGACTCCTAACTTGGCTTGACTAGTCATTAACTGAAGTGAACTGACCTTGGTTGGTTTCGGCACTCCCAGTTGCTTCCTAAATTGTAGGGATTGATCTAGGAGACTCCTAAACTTATGCAATCAAGTGCAATAAGTGGCAGTGAGACTCAATTAGTGTTCCCCACACTTTGGTAACTGAAACATGTGCCCTAATTAGGTCAAGTTTACCCAATGGTGATAATGACTATAAATAGACTGGATGGACTCCCGATTTAGACATGACTCCCGATTTAGACATATGACCAAATTTGGACAAGGGAGGATTAATAATCCTAACACACAACTATTCCTATCTCAGAGATAATGTGACCTAAGTACTGTATATGTGGTTTGTAAAAATCACATTTACTAAACTTAGCATAAATATGGTTTTCTCATAACACTCTTAGTACTATTCAATGGTGCTCTTCATGTTCCTCTTTATTCTTGGAATAAATTAGGATGTCATCTATAAAGACCAAGACAAACATATCCAGATACTTATTGAATATGTTGTTCATCATACATATAAAGTTCACGGGTTCATTGGTCAACCCAAACGGCATCACTAGAAACTTGTAGTGCCCGTACCTCATACGAAAGGTAGTTTTGTGAATATCCTCGTCATGAATCTTTACCTGATGGTACCTAGGTCACAGATGAATATTTGAAAATATTTTTGATCCTCCCACTTGATCAAACAAGTCATCAATCCTAGGGAGTGGGTACCGGTTCTTGATAGTCATTTTGTTCAACTGACAATAATCGATGCACATTTGCATCGTACCATATTTCTTCTTTACAAATAGTATTGGTGCTCCCAAAGGGGACACACTGGGTCGAATATACCCTTTCTCTATCAACTCCTGCAACTGCAGTTTGAGTTCCACCAACTTAGGTGCACTCCTGCGGTAAGAGAATTTGGAAGCTAGAACTGATCCTGGTATCAATTCAATGGAAAATTCTAGTTCTTGTTCCGGAGGTAATCTTGAGATTTCTTCGGGAAACACATCCTTGAATTCTTCAATAATGGGAAAGTCTTCTATGCATTGTTATCTTTCAAACTCTATGTCGCGAATGTTTACTGCAAACAACTTGAAACCTTTCCTAATGCATTTCTTTGCTTGTAAGGCAGATAATTACCTTACGAAGACATATTTTGGAATTCCTTGAACCTTCACATGGTTCCCTTGTCTATTAATACACAAGATTGACTTGTGTAATAAATCGAGCATGACATGGTGTTGTTCCAAGTAGTCCATGCTGAGAAGTATATCGTACAATCCTAAGGGTAGGATGTTCAGGTTTACTTCCATAGGAAAACCATTTAGTCTCACCTCACATTCTTTAACTATTTCTGAAACTTTTCATTTCATACATGTGGCTAACTGAACCAACCAAGGTTTATCATGTTTTACTTTTCCTAGTTTGCATTCATCAACAATTTTAGGCAAAACATAGATTTGGCAAGCAGCGGGATCAATAAGTATCGAAATAGAAGTGTTCAAGATATTACCTTCTATCTCAACCATTGTAGCTTGATGATCTGCATGTTGACCATCCAATGCTGCATAAATCTGCATTGTTCCAGCTATGTCCTTAACAGCTGGTTCTTCTTGTAAGTTGTGCAAGACCCCACTGGTCTTGTTCTTACAATATTGTGCATAATGAGGCCCATTGCATTTCCAACACTTGATCTGTATCAAGGTAGCATTGGCTCCACTTGCTAGTGGCTTGTTAACATTAAGAGCTGGTACATATGGATTTGTACCAGATTTGTTGAAGTTCTTGTTTACTGGAAACTTGTTATTCTGCTTTTTGTATGGCTGGGGGTTAAACACATGTTTTCGATTATTAGAAAATTTCTTAGACTTGTCTCTGTTTCATTTCATGTTATCTTGTGTTAGCTCTCCATGCTCATAACAGAGCCTAGCTTTGTGCAGTGTGGTATCCAAATTTTTTGGCATGTAGAACACAATCCTTTCCTAAAAAATTGGGAGGAAGAGATCCTAAAAATTGTTGGATCTTTAACTTTTCATCCTTAATGTATGATACATAATGTAACAGATCTAAAAATATGTTAATAAAAGTGTCCATAGTCCTGGATCCCATACGTAGTTGATGAAACTCTCTCACCTTTAGGGAAAAGAAACTTTCTAACATATATTTCTCTTGGAAGATTTTTTGTAAGTTATCCTAGTGTATTTCTCTTAGCTCATCTTTCTTGGTGTGTTTCAAATCTCTCCACCATATCGCTTCCTTGCCATTCAACTTATAGATGGCAAGTTGAGCCTTCATCTCACTCGAGTATTTATGAACCTAGACATATTTTCTCATGCCTAGCAGCCACACTTCAACTTTCTCCCCGATGCTTACTTCACCTTCATAGGCCACGGCTCTTATTTTTCTAAACTCCCCCTGTAGACTATCATTACTTCTTTGTTTCTTTCTTCATAGAGAAAGAGAGTCATCACTCGAAGGACTGTGATGATCTCCTTTTAGTGCTTCAGGGGTATGTTCCTCTTTTTCTATTTCTCTTGGGATGTTGTCCCATTTATGGCAAGGTTCTCTTTTGGAGTTGTTTGTGGAATGAGTAGGTTTACCATGTGGGCTTCTTCCTGTCATATTTTTCAGTAATGCTTCATTAATGGCTTGGTTTTCTTTCCTTTTGTTAACACTATCTTCTCTGAGACTTTTCAATTATGCTTGAATACTATGTATAGTCTTCAAAATATCCAAATTTAATTCCACCACCAGTCCTGCTTCTGAGGTGGGGGTGTTCATCTTTCCTTGCTGATTGTTATCTTCTTCAGTATTCATATTATGAACTATCTTGTAAAAATTTCCTATATTTGCAAAAAAAATTAATGACAAAAAATTATGTTAGTAACAAAATTTAATAATATACTTTATTTTCTTTGCAATGAATGCTTGGTGAGTCCATAGGTCTCATATTATTGAAACTGGGCTCTGATACCACTTGTAATGTCCCAAAAAAATGAAAAAAAAAATAATACGCTATTAAAAATTGCCTAGACTAGACATTATTGAATCTTGCAGAATATAACGTACACTAAATGTACCACTGTTTGGTCGTAAGCGGTTCTTACCTTCTATCATCTTAATTTCAGTTATGATGGTTACTGTGTTCTACTTAAGATGTCATAAGGATGATTACTACATTATTCTTATGGTTATACATTTTGTGTATGTGTAGTTACTTGATTATGTGCTTCGTTAAATTCAACATGTGTTTACTTATTATTTACATGGTTCTAACTTAACTTTGTTCTTGGAAACAAAGTGTGCGGAGTGGCGAGACTAGTTCTCCCATGTGACTATCTAAGAGGTAAAGCTTCTACTTGTCTAGCAGGCTTACTTAATTTAGTTTGAACTAAGGAACTCTTAACTTGTTTATGTGCATGTGTACTACACTCGCTGCCAGTGATACCTACTTATCGTTATTATTGCTTCATACATACTTGGTTTAGTGACAAGGTAATTACCACGATTATTTCTTTTAAGACCTAGAATGATTATACAAGTGACTCCTATTGTTCATTATGAGTTATTGATCAATTGTTCATACTTTAACCTAGATGTATTTCATGCTTATTTAACATATCTTTTACTATGTGTTTGACAGGTTCACAAAACGTTTGCTAAAGACCAAATCTTGGCTTTATGTAAACAATGTTTACCATGGCATCATTCATATTCCATGGTTCTAAGCTTGTTTAATAAGGATGAAGATAAGCCAAGTTTTAAAGGATTAACGCCTAAAGTACCCAATGCATACAATGCCTTATGCCTTGCATTAAAATTTGGGGTAGTGAAATATATGACATGTTCTAAATATTCATGTTGCGGTTTTAACACTATCAAATAGAAAAAGGTGGCAACAATAATGTGTCATTTTCCAACTATAGAGATGTGGGTTTCGGCATTAATAGTGGACACTAGGTTGGTCCCATTAATGCATATTGGAAAATGTGGCAGCCCCAACATAGGGTTTGGCTCCACGATGGCTTTTCATTTCTTTTTGGTTATTGGTTGTTTGGTCTCGGCTTTATGCGGAGCTGTTAAGGTGACCTCCATGGCGTCGAAGGTATGGTAACATTTGGCTTCATATCGTTTGATGTTTTCTTTGTGGCTCACTTAGATTTCATACTTCTCATGCTTCGTAGTGTTTCGTTGTTGCAGGTGACAGGGATGGCTCGACGATGTGGGATTTGTAGCATGACTGTGAGTCGTGGGTTGGAATTACCATTACAGTAATACTTCCAACAAAATAGTGCTCACCACCTATTGGATTTAAAACTGGGTTGTATCTTGTTTTAGTTAGATTTTAATATATCGGGTTTCGATTTGCCTTTGTCCTAGGTTTACAGAGATTGGGTTTGTAATTAATGGCGTTGTTAGTAGTGATGGGGCCTTGGGACTTTTAACAATATCTACATGTATTTACTTTGTGTAAATTGTATTTTATTTAAGACTTAATCCTAGGAAGCACCATTGCTTTCAATGGTGCTACGGCCCTTGGAACGACTGTGTAAATTTTGTTAATGTAATAAAATTTGGGGATTGTGAAATACATGTTGCATTTATGTTTTGCAATGGTTATTAACTGGACTATGTAAATAGATTTATGCTGCGTTATTTTTTATTGAACTTGGGTTTCATATGGAATTTTCCTTCGTGGTTGGACCGTGTAAAATTGCTTCCATTATTAGCTTAGTTATGATAATTAGTAAAGTGGACAGCGTATGGCTTGGGGCCATGCCGTGGATGGAATAGGCACTTGCCATGGAAGCTGCGAAATAGTAGACTGTTTATATTTTACCTTATGGTTTTTATTTAGTGCAATGTGGAAAGCGAAGGAGTCATGGGTGCAAACCCTTGATGGATTTCATTGTTGTATGTGGATTCGTTTACAGTGCAAGATTGCTATTTATATTATAGTGAAGTTTATTTATAAGTTGTGGCTTATGTAAATGTTGCGCATAGATTAGTAAAGGTATTACGACCTCTGTGTAATGATTTTTTTTTTTATTATAGCCTAGGTGTGGAAGGATGAGGTTCTCACGACTTCGTTGTAGCAACTTTATTTTAATGAGTATAGCACGCATACACTCTGTGTATAGCGTGGCCTTGATAATTGTAGAATGACTCTACAGGAGTCGAATCCTAGTCGTTGTTGACGCAATGAGTTGTAATAAATGGGTGGTTGTGATTTGGGGCTTAGGTTCCCACAGGATTCGATTCCTTCCCTTTCTTGTATATTTACTTGGACTATGTGTAAGACTATGATGGGGTTTATAATTTGGTTCTCGTGTATTAATGTTTTCCATATATTTTAATACTAAGGCATCGTAGATTATGTAAGTGAAAAATGGCAAAGGTTGGCTACAGGATTCGTTCCTATGACCTTAATGTAATCACATGTTTTTCATTGTTTATATTGTAATTCTTTTGGTTTAATTATTCTATGGTGGATGTGAGCAATATTAGACGGGGCTATTTGATTTATGGCATACGATTTGATTATATAGATTTATAATATTAGGGTTGTGGATTTTAATTAGGAAAATGAACTTGATTTTAGACCAATAAATGGTCATGATACTTAATCTATTTGTTTTATTATGATAAAGTCATTTTAATGGAAATGATTTAGTAGTCGACGTGTATTTAAATATGTAGACCTTGGAAGGTCTTTGTATTTCTATTTCATATCAGTTAATATATATGTATTAATTTAGTTGTAGATAATATATTAGGTTAACTAGGTTGTAAGATTATATATATATATATATATATATATATATATATATATATATATATAACTTAATTTTGAACTAGTATATGTAAATCTAAAACATGCCTCTACTAAAAAATGGAATATGTCAGTAGAGTTATAAAGGCCAAAAGAACTGATAGGTAAAAGATCTCAAATAAAACCTAGTTTGTAATTAACACAGTTTCAACAATAAATATACTACAAGAATGAAAACTAAGGTGCAAACCCTTGATAAACACTTATACATGAATTAAATTGCAGAAGTAATCTAAAGAAATAAACTATGGATACATCTAACATAAGAAGTGATGTACAACATAGGGTTATAATTTAAAATGTAAACCCTAGAATATTTGAACAAAGATCAAACATATAGGGTTAGAAAATGTAATGTGAATCTTTACCTAAATCAACCAGCATTTATTTTGAAAAAATTGAATAGGCATCCTAGGATATCATACTTTTAATCTGAAGCTTCTTTAATGGATGAACTGCACACTCAAATAACTAGCATTAACAATTTATAGGAAGATCTGACCTCTGTATTATATGGCCAAATTACTTGGGAACTACGACTTTCCACCCAACCATGACCCGAAACCTTTCCTGGTTTCAATTCGGATCTCTTCGAGCTGGACTCCAACATGCAAGTAGCTTATAGCTCCTAAGGTAGGGTTTCCTATCTGGTATATAACTTCTGGATCAGTTCTCCTTTTCCTTCCAGGAAATTGTTCTTCAAGAATTCACTTGAGAGAAAAGCAGGCAGAATAATGTCTCCCATAAGATAGATCAGAACCCCAAGACTTTCCTTGGCTTGATACTTTTATAGACAGGATTTTCAGTCAAAGGGACAATTAAATCAAGAAACCTTGATTTCTTGATTTAACCATTTTTAAGTAATTTGGGTAATTTTTTTAATACTTTAACTTATGAACTTTCAACTAGTTCCTAATTAGACTTTTTATAGGTATTGTACTCTTTATTATCTTTTAATAATAAATACTAATGGATGGAGGTTTCCTTTCTTTCTTTCGAAATTAATATTATTACTATATTTATTGTTTATACATACCATATATAAAATACATAATAATATAACATTTGTTAACATTTTCCTTTGGGCATCATATACCATGATCCTTATACTTAATGACAGTCTCTAATTAAGGTCAAATAGGTAGATGGTTAGGTCTACTAGGCTATGCAACTCTAAACATCCTTGCATGTTGGATTCTCTCATATAACATGGTAGTTCTTCGGTACTTGATGAGAATACATGAATTCAAAATTTAATTTAATCACTTATAAATAAGTCCGATGAGATCAATATTTTCCTCGAGTCATTTTCGCTCAGAAATTATTAAATTCTTTTCAGTAACCCCTAGTGCTTACCAGAGCCCATAGTCAACGCTTAAACATGGAGTTACAAACTTAGTGCAATTCGAGAGCTTCTTTCCTTAACACTAATGCTAGGATGTACTTGTACAACACACCTAGGGATACAATGGCCAAGGATCCGATGCTTCAAAGCTTATGCTCAACATCAACATGGAAGGATTCATGACTTATGCCCAACACTTCCAATTATCTTTTCATGTGATCTAGAGCTTCATGCTCAACACAAATATAAATGTTCATGTGATCTAGAGCTTCATGCTCAACAAAAATATAAATGTTCATGTGCTCCAGAGCTCCTCGCTCAATAGAACATCAATTACTCATGTGCTCCAGAGTTCTTCGCTCAACACAAACATCTCATCAATCATGTGCTTCAAGGTCCACACCCAACACAAAAAAGCATATATAGATATCATCAACAATTGGCTTACGCCCAATATATAAAACAAATCATCATGTTCATATGCAGTGGAGTCTTCAACTCAATGTATCAAAATAAAATATCAAGATAACATCATAATCAATAGGCTCGTGCCTATAAGTGTTAGGTCCAAAATTTGGGATATTACTCTTTTGTATTGATATACTCTAGTTTCATGTTTCACTTTTTCTTTTGTTTTAATTGATTAAACTTGACTTTTTTCGTTCTCATCTCCATCCAGGATAATTATTATTCTCTGTTTATTGTTTATCAATATTTATAATTTAATATATTCATTATTTTCTTATATATCTCAACCCACATAAAAAATGATGATGAAATAGTTTAATCATGTTTTGTTAAATAGTTATAACTTCTTTCTTTTTCTTTGAACTATCACATAGCTATACCTAATAATAGTATTAATCAATGAAAAAAACCGTATAGCATGTAAAAGCATTTAATAACATTTGTTCTCTTACTTTTATGCTTTAGCTTTGAGTTCTTTGTGAAGAACTATTACATACCTATACCTAATAATAATAATAACCAATGAAAAAGAAAACAGTATAACATGTATAAAAATATAATAACATTTCATCACATGTACTTAATATTTAATATAAATTAAAATTATTAAGTATTATAATTAAATTATTTTAATTTTGAATAATTTAAAAATGTTTGAGTAGATAATATTTTTGGACAATAATAATTGATAAATGTTAGAAGAGTGACGTCTAAACATTGTAATATGGAAGAAGTATTTAAAGTCCAATATGGAAACGTTACAATTAGGGTAATAATGAGATTCTCTTATATGGATGGAATCTTGCACCGTCTCATCGGCTTCGACTCCTGTGAAATGTTCCAAGTGTATGGCGAGCCTTATTTACTGGACAGATTCGTCTTTAAGACGACTCTGTACTGCCTATGATACCTCCATGGTATTCTGATCCCCATCCATTCCATGTATGTGGACATTAGGTTCCGGCAACTATTTCTGGCAGCCATTTCCCATGATTTCAGCGAGAGTCTACAGTATCAATACGTACGATCACACATCGCCATCGATTCTTAGTAGCCGCCATTTTCCCTGTGTTAATTTGAATTTCAAGATGCCCGGGAAATTTAATTTTGAATTTTGAATTTAAAGACTAGAGGTAAATTTAATTTAATTTGAGATACCAGTACCAGGTGTGGAAAATTCTATTTCTTTGGAGAGGTTGGAGGTTGGATGTAGGCGGATGCGAGAAGCTCCATAGCATCTAGGGTTGCTGCGACTCACAAAGCTTATACATCTAACGTTCATTGATGCTGTGAGATACGAGAGCTACGAGGTGTGGAAAATTTGACTTCTTTGGAGAGGTTGGATGTAGGCAGATGCGAGAAGCTCCAGAGCATCCCAGGGTTGGCGAAACTCACAAAACTTGCACTTCTAGATGTTCATGGATGCCGTCAGATACAAGAGCTTGAACATTTGACTTCTTTGAACATGTTATCTATTTGGGGATGTGATAAACTACAGAAAATCCCATGGTTGGGGCAACTCACAGAGCTTACACATCTGGATATTCATGGCTGCTGTGAGATGCTGTAAGATATGAGGGCTACCAGGTATGCAACTGTCACATAACCCAATTTTGTAAAATAACGTTAATTGTTTTAATTATATTCCTGAGACATTATGTTAAATTTAATGCTAAGTAGGAACTGATCACTCAGCAGAGTCAACAGAAGTGGAATGTAATTCAGAATATTTTATTATTAATAAATAAATTGTGGAGACAACATCATGGGAGAGCTGTTAAAAAGAGGTTGCTGGTCAAACTGGTGGATGGAACTAGGTGGAAGGCAAAGAAAAGTGGCAGCATCCTCAAACACTTCCTAAGTTGCAGGTGGCAACTTCCCTAAATTCTGGGTCATGATCCCCTAAGAAAGTGGGATCAGAGTAGGTGGCTCAATAAATGACAACTAACCCAAAAAGACCTAGGCAATCTTTTAAAAGTACCCAATGAATAGAGCTGAGGCTGCTCAGATATTTTCTAGAGAAGAAACATTCAAGTGGAATGCTATTTAGGAAATTCATTGGGGAAAAAGGGGAAAATAGTAAGGAAGTTGTTTGAGAGGAATGCTGCAGTAACTTGGTTTATTACAGCTTGTTAGCTGGGAGAACTTACTGATAAGTTCAGATTTGGTACTGAAGTTGAAGAATGGTATTTGACTACTGTCGCACCTAGTTCCAGCCTGGGAGACAAGAGCAAGCTCAGGTGTCCTGAGGAGTCACTGTTTGAGTGCTCTCCAAGAGTTGGTAGGGAGGAACGACCTCCCATTGCTGTTGTTGTCCAAAGATCAAGCAGGTTCTGTCACTTAACTGTCTTTGTTTAAATACTGTGAATGGTTGAATGTTATGTTTGTAGTTTATGAGATAAGAGTTAACTGGTTTAGTGATGTAAATGTTTTTAGTTTATTAGTAATGGAATATTTTCATGAAAAATAAAGACCCACTGTGTTTTTCCATATCTGGGTTTTACCAGACCGTACTCCAACACAAGGGTAAAATTTAAATAAGGATAGCATGATGAGATTTCAGAGTAGTAGTTTGTTTCTTTATCTGTTTTCAAAAAAGATATTTTATTGACAGTTGTATGAGTTCCTAGTTAAAAACTACTTCCTTGTACTGTATTTTACTTTCAGTAATTCTATTATTTGTAAAGAATAAAAATAAGAGTATAATAATCGCTCTAGAGTAGATTTTAGACTAGATTTATCAACTGTTTTACCATACAGTTTCTTTCTTCCATATTAGAATAACTGCACTATTTTATGTTTAATAACAGAACTGAAAGTAGAATTAGATAATATGGACTAGATTCTACTATCAAAACAAACTAATTAAATTTTATGTACGAGGAGTAATGTAATCTTTACATTATTTTTGCTTCTTATTTTGAACTAAGCTAGAATAATATCTAGAATTATGAATCTATCTTTCATAAATTATAATCGAATGCTACTACCTATATGTTCAAGAGATAGTCTTTAGATAATGTTAATTGTTTTCTCTGATATATATAAATATCATAACTAATAAGACAAACTAAATATTTACAGAACTTTAATAAGTATTTAGTATAATTGGTACAAGAAATAAATAACAGAATGATATAAGATAAACTAAACATTAACCATGGAAACATTGGTACTCTCAGGAGAGATATTATCTTTATTATATTAATAACGATAAACTTTTATTATATACAGGAGTATTATTATATTTGATCTCAAGGTAATGTTCTTCTTATACTAGTTGAAAACTGGAACTATTTATACTTTTTGTACTACAAGGTAATAAACAGTTCTTAAGAACATAATTAAAATAAAATAAAAATATAAAGACCTTATATAAATGGAAGGGTATAAACTATAAGTTAACACTTACAAATTTTTTAAATAACTAGTAAGTCAAGGTTTAAATCAAATACAGAATCCTTGACAGTAAATTTATAAGGGAAATAATAAGAGTAAAAATTCAAGGACATAATCAATAGTAAGCTAATAACAAAGTGACAAGATGCTCGACTTCAAGCTTAACTATATTATTAATGTACAGAAAAACCCTACTTGTTAATACCATAAGTATTTGCAGAAAATAAATTAAGTATTTTATCAAATCTACAGGAATCGAAGGTATCCAAACTCAAAAGGACTCGTAAAGCCGAGATTACACTTTTTATATATATATATTTTTTTAAACTAGTTGTTTCAGAACTGTATAGTAAATAAATTTTGGAAAATTGTATGGACTTTTTATAGCTTCAAATTAGGGTAAAAACCCTATTCATTCAGAATGTACAAAAGTAATGACTATAAAACCCAGTTCAGTAATAATAACTCACGATCATACTAAGAAATTTATATATGGAGGATTATAGCCTGTTCTTTTACTTTAAATACAGTAATATATACAAAACAAAAATTACACTCACGGCTGAAGCCGGAGAGAGCCCTGCAGTGAATCTAGGGCCTTAACCAAACTGTGAAAAACAGTGAATAAACAACCAAAACAATCAAAATCCATGAGGGTCTAACAGGCCGCAATGAACAATCCCTCATTACCCCATAAGGGTTTGCACAAGGTGGAATAGCCATGGAAAAATCAGGGCTTACCGTGGCCTCTTATAGCCGCAACCCCGTACTCTTTGTGCAGACAAAGAAGAGAGCCAATTTGTATCTGCAAAACCAACATACATCCGGCTGTTAAGTATATATTAAAGGCAAAGAGATGTATATACAAGATAATGGCAATATCATTAAAAGAAAACGAATAATTCTTTTACCTTAGCAACTAAAAAGTATTAAACAGCAATGCAGCGACCAGCGACCAGCACGAGCAAGGATTCTGCCATTCAGTTGCAAAAGAAACGGCGTTACAACACCCATGAATCACTGACAGCAGGGAACCCTCAAGTCATCTAACTTAAGGAGTAGGTAAAACCCTAAGCCGAGCTGTTACTCCTTCCAACAACGAACAATAAACGGTGAAACTCAAACCACAACACTCCGAAAGGAGGAACCACTCCCGTTGGATAAACTAAAGGAGAAGAGTGAGGACTGTTACAGTCGAGGGTTCGCATTTAAGCTGTGGAGGTATTAAAAAGCTTAAAGGAGAATGGTAACACATGACAATTAGAAATGCTATCGAAACAGCCTTCACTATGGTGCGTTGGCAAAGCTAACCAAGGAGGAGAAGCCATAGACAGTCGCAGCACTACACAGGTGACAGAGCGGCCGATTTTCTTTCGCAAAATATGGACAAGTTCCCGAAGGCGAGGGAGGATAATGAGCTAGGTTTTGGAGAAGACCCAAGTTTTTAATCCTGCAATGCATGGCCCAAACAAAGCCATGTCTCCATGCAAATAATTTTCCACGGTGGGTATTCTTTCTATAGTTTAATGAGCTAATCACGAGGATCAATTGTTGGCAATCATTCGGCTTTCTCGAAGGTTATACCTTAGTCCCGGCTGAAGTCAACCTATCATTGGAGCATTATAACAAGTAATATGTCAATACGTAAACTTTGTCATGGAACTTACCAACGATGCAAGGTTTAACAAATCATTACAATACGTTATAATATATTATCACCCGTGCAATGCAATCAAGTGATAACACTATGTTCATCGTGGGTACAGCTAACAATATGGCAAAGAACCTTGTAACATGTTATCTTATTTAATAAACAATTGATTTAAGGAATACTATATCTAGAGTGGTAAATGCAATAACATCATCTTATATACAAACTTGAAATGTATAAGGTAAAGGTTTTGAGAGTTATCTTTAGAGTTAAGACTATAAACTTAAAATGTCACGGACTTGATTATGACCTGTTCATCCGGTTGAATGACTATTTTGTCATTTAACACTTTACAGTCTTAAATAGAGTAAGTTTGTAACATGATTAGGAGGGAATTATAATACATATGGTTAAGTAAGAATATTATTTATACAAGTATTCCACCAACACTTATATTATATTTATAGAGTATACTAATGGTTGATTTAAGGAGGTTGTAGATTCAACCATAGTAACTATCGTGTTATAATGTTAAACCCTTTGGTCTTGCCATATTTATCTAAGTTTGATAAATACATACAAGAGGAAATAGTAACTAAATATTTTGATGAATGCATTATCTGGAATAAATGTCCTTAACTTAGAAATTATCACATATGAAGGTGAAGCCATTTAAGAGAAAGTTTATCAACGTAATTGTTAGACCTTGGAACTTTTATGTTGTACATTCTTTTAATGAATATATTTTTAGTCGTTTTACACTAGGTTATCCATCAGAACTAAGATAAGCTTGCGTATATCCCTATCAGTGGGTAGTTTGAAATTGGTAACAACAAATTGTAAACCCCCTTATTAATAAACATACGAAGTAAATGTATTTGTGCTTTCTTAAACATAAACTTTTGATTTTACAACCCTGACATTTCTTATTCTACTTGTAGCAATCTTAATTAAGATATTATGACACTGACAACTATGATAGATATCAGGCAGTTCAGTAATTTTAAAAAATATAAATCTACCTCTACTAGAAAGAAGAACAGTTAACGGATTTACCTCAGTAAGCATTGATATGTGCTTAGTAACTATTGTCTTACTGAACTTTGATTTGCAAACAAACTTGTACATAAAGACTTTATAATTTTTTTTACTTGCAGCAATCAAATTTTCTTACCTGTAATTTGTAAGGACAGAAGAAACTTTCTGCATTAGCTCGAAAGCTAAGTAAGCCCAATTTTTTTTTATGACAGCCCCACCTTATGATTGTAAAAAGAAACAAGTCAGTAAACTAAAAAGATTTATTCTATCACTTTACACAACTAACAGATGAATAATAATAATAAGCTGGTAAGCTTTAACTAATTAAATGATTAGTCAACTGCATTTATGTCAATATTATGTAAATTAAAAAAAAAAAAAAAATTCGGAAAATTTGGGGTTTTGACATGTGGTATCAGAGCATGGTTCAAATACTAGGCTCGAATGTAGCCCAACTAGTTTCCGTACAACAGTAAAAAGATAATATACTAACCTATATTATGTTTTATGTAAAGAACAAAAAATTTCTTTTTCTGAATTTAACAGGCAGGTATGGAGAAGCTAGGAGAATATGTTGAGGAGGAGTCTCCAAACACAGAGGCAAGACAATTGTCCAGAGAACCTATGGTAGAAGAGGTAACTGCTCACTCTTCAGAGCTGATGCAGACTACAAAGAATTTGAGGACTGAAATGGAATCAGTCAAGAAGGACAATGAGAGGATTTTGAAGACTCGAGAAGAGTTGAACCAAATTTTGATGGAAAAATTCCAGACTGAAGGGAGGAGCAAACGATCTGAATATAAGGAAGTTAGCCATCAGAAAGGATCTAAAAAGATGAAGCTGACAAAAGCTAAAAGCATTTCATCATCTGAAGCGTTCAGGGAACAACAAAGCTATTACACTACTAGTGACAGTAGTGAGGCTGAGTTGTATGACAGAAAGAAGAATTATAGACCATATGAAGAGAATTTTGGGGAGTTCAAAAAATAAATCCCCTAACTTTCAACGGAGAGACCGAAAAAGGCGAGGAAGCAGAGTCCTGGTTATCCAAGATGAGGAAGTATTTTCAGATATACAACTATTCAAATCAGCTGAAGGCAAGAATGGCAATCTATAATCTCTCTGAAAAAGCAGACATATGGTGGCAAGATCTGAAAAGACTCAAGGGGATCAAGGAAAAAGAAGTTAATTGGAGTACCTTTAAAAGGTAATTTAAGAAGAAATTTCTGTCCGAACAGTATTATGAAGAAAGAGCTAAAGAATTTTATGAATTGAAGTTAGGATCCATGACTATGAAGGATTTAAACAGGTAAATTCTTAAGCTTGTTGAAGTATGTACCTTATTTAGTCGATGAGAAACCTAAAGTGCAGCGGTTTCTCAGCTGTCTTCCATATCACATCAAGGACAAAATTGAGTATGATAACCCAAAGACCCTGGAGGAAGCCATGCGGAAGACTAATTTCTGTTTTGAACAGAACAAGAAGAAAGAAGGCATAGCCAACTGGAAGGCTAAGAAAAACAACAGTCAACCCGAGTTCAAGAAAAAGGAATTTGTAACCCAGAAAAATTTCAAGAATAATAAGAACAGAAATTATTCTAACAGTAAGAATTTCCAAGGGAGTAGAAATGGTGCTTCTAATAATCCTAATAATTCTAGTAACTTTAAAGGCAAGGAAGCTGCAGACAATCATGGGAATTTCACAAAGAATTTTGAACGAAAGGATCCTGTTAAGTGCTGGGAATATAATGGCCCGCACTACGCCTCGGTCTGCCCAAACCGGAAAAAGGTAGTCAGCAATATTCATACTATGCAGGAGGAAATGACTGTTGGAGAATTTGCCAGGACTATGCCCAGAATAAATGCAGCATTGGAGAACCGCCAAGCTGACTATCAAACTTCCATGGTGGAAGTGGAAGGTATGGTTAACCAAACCACTGTAACCATTTTAATTGATCCAGGAGCTAGTCTTAGTTACATTGCACCACAGATAGTGGAAAAGTGTAAATTGTCAGTTGAAAAGTTTGATAGTTCCTTCTTAGTTCAATTAGCCACTAGGGCAAAAAGGAAAGTAACTTGTTATGTGAAAGAATGTGCTTTAATTATGGATGATTTTAAAACTACAGTTAAGTTTAATGTTTTGCCACTTGGCTCGTATGATTTACTGATTGGTATGGACTGGTTAGAGTAGCATAAGGTAGTTTTAAACTGTTATGATAAAACCTTTACGTGCGTAAATAATAATGAACAACCAGTAAAGGTGAAGGGTATTCCTAGGAAAACTGTAATCAGGCAGATTTCTACTTTGCAACTTAAAAGAGCAGTTAGGAAACGGTGCAAAGCTTATGCTGTAACTATTACAGATGAGGCAAGTAAACCTGAAAAAGATAAGTTAAAAATAAAAGATATTCCTGTCTTAAATGAATTTACTGACGTATTCCTAGAAGAGATTCCAGGGTTACCTCCCAGGAGGGAACTGGATTTTACTATTGAGCTGGTGCCAGGTGCGGTACCTAGCTCAAAAGCCCCATATCATATAAATATTTTAGAAATTAATGAATTAAAATCACAGTCAAAAGAGTTAATAGATAAAAAGTACATTCGACCCAGTGTGTCTCCTTGGGGAGCACCAGTCATCTTTGTCAAAAAGAAAAACGGAACTATGCGACTATGCATAAATTACCGTCAACTAAATAAAATGACTATTAGAAATAGATATCCGTTGCCCCACATAGATGATCTGTTTGGATCAGCTACTTGGAGCTACGGTGTTCTCCAAGATAGACCTGAGATCAGGATATCATCAGGTAAGAATTAAAGATGAGGACATCTTCAAGACAGCCTTCAGAACAAGGTATGGACATTACGAATTTCTCGTAATGCCATTTGGGCTTACCAACGCCCCAGCTGTCTTTATGTGCCTAATGAATAATATAATGCATAAATACTTAGATAAATTTGTTGTTGTGTTTATTGATGACATTTTAATTTATTCTAAAAATAAAGCGGAACATAAGGAACACTTACGGATAGTTTTACAAGAGCTGTGAGAGCAACTGCTGCGAAGTTCAGCAAGTGTGATTTCTTTAAGGATGAAATCTAGTACTTAGGTCACGTAGTGACTAAGGAAGGGATTTCAGTTGATCCTAAAAAGATTCAGGCAATCGAAGATTGGCCGGTTCCAAAAGACGTAACAGATGTTAGGTCATTCATGGGAATTACCGGTTATTACAGGAGATTTATTGAAGGCTTTTCAAAAATAGCTAATCCGATTACTTCTTTGCAAAAGAAAGGCAAGAAATTCGATTGGAACTTAAAGTGTGAAGAAAGTTTTAATAAATTAAAAACCTTATTAACAAGTGCGCCTATCATAAGAATAACAGATCCTAATAAGGATTTCATGGTATGCACAGATGCCTATAATGATGGTTTAGGCAATGTTCTGACTCAAGATGGGCATGTCATTGCCTATGAGTCCAGGAAGCTAAAAATCCACGAAAAGAATTACGCGACTTATGACTTAGAACTTGCTTCTGTTATACATGCCTTAAAAATGTGGCGACACCACTTAATAGGCAGAAAGTTTATTTTAATGACTGATAATAAAGGTCTGAAATACCTTTTAGATCAGCCCAACTTAAATGCAAGACAAGCACGGTGGTTAGCCTTCTTGAGTGAATATGATTTTGAAATCCAACACATAAAAGGAAAAGAAAATAAGGTGGATGATGCTTTAAGCAGAAATGCAAAGCTGAACTTTACAGCAGCAATCAGCACATATGTTTCTAATTTAAATGAACAGCTTACAGAAGGGGTAAAACATGATGAAATTTATCAAAAATTACAAGTTACAGCTAAAGGAGAACCTACAGAAAGCTTAATAAAAGGTTATAGTTTAAATAAAGATGGATTTTTATTGTTTAAGGACAAACTGTATGTGCCTAATGTGTCAAAGGTCAAGTTGCTGATTCTAGACGAAGTTCATAAAACACCTTACTCAGGACATCCAAGTTACCAAAAGACTGTAACCATGTTAAGAAAAGAATATTTCTGGCCTAATATGAAATCTAAAATAGATGAATACATAGCTAGATGTTTGGACTGTCAAAAAGTGAAAACTGAACACCAGCATCCAACTAGTTTACTGCAACCTTTGCCTATTCCTAGTTGGAAATGGGAAGTAATCAGCTTGGATTTTATTACTGGATTGCCCAGAAATTAGAATCAGAATGATTCAATTATGGTGGTGGTTGACAAGTTAAGTAAAGAAGCACATTTCATTCCTGTCAAGACTACTTGCAAGGATGCTAATATAGCTGATATATTTTTAAAGTAGATTTTTAGGTTACATGGAGTACCTAAGGTTATCATTTCAGACATGGATCCTAAATTCACACAGAATTTCTGGAGGTCCTTGTTTAAGGGATTAAACAGAACGCTGAATTTCAGCACCTCTTTCCATCCTCAGACAGATGGATAGACGGACAGAGTGAATCAGATGCTGGAGGATCTGTTAAGAATGTATGTTAAAGATCAACCAGGTAAGTGGGAAGACTACTTGCATTTAGCAGAGATTGCATACAATAACAACTATCAGTCATCAGCTAAGTTCAGTCCATTTGAAATTCTGTATGGGTGTAAATGCAACACTCCTATCTCCTAGAATAATCCAGTAGATAGATTGGTGTTAGGACCTGAATTATTAAAAGAAATGGAAGAGATTGTGAAGCAAGTGCAGGAAAATTTGAAGGTGGCCAGGATCAACAAAAGAGCCAAGCAGATTTAAAAAGAACTCCCAAGGAGTTCCAAGTGGGTGAGCACGTGTTTATTAAGGTAATACCAAAGAAAATCTCTCTAAGACTGGGGATTTGTGCAAAATTAGCACCACCTTACTATGGTCCATTTGAAATTTTATCCAGAATTGGTCAAGTTGCATATCAACTAGCGTTACCACCTAACTTGAAAGTGCATAATGTTTTTCATATTTTTGTTCTAAAAAAGTATGTTCATGATGCTACTCATGTGATTGATTGGAATGTTGTACAGGTGGAACCAGAAGGAGAAATTCTGGTGGAACCAGACTGTATCCTCGGGAGGAGGGAAATTACTCTGCGGAACCGCACCATTGGATAGGTGAAGGTGCAATGGAAGCACCTTAATCCTGACGAAGCTACCTGGGAACTGGAAATTAAGATGCGGGAGGCATACCCGAATCTGTTCCAAGAGGTTGCAAAGGATGAAGAATAAGTAACATCGAGGACGATGTTACATTTTAAGGGGGTGTGTATGTCACATACCCCAATTTTGTAAAATAATGTTAATTGTTTTAATTATATTCCTGAGGCATTATGTTAAATTTAATGCTAAGTAAGAACTGATGACTCAGCAGAGTCAACAGAAGCGGAATGTAATTCAGAATATTTTATTATTAATAAATAAATTGTGGAGACAACAACATGGGAGAGCTCTTAAAAAGAGGTTATTGGTCAAACTGGTGGATGGAACTAGGTGGAAGACAAAAGAAAAGTGGCAGCATCCTCAAACACTTCCTAAGTTGCAGGTGGAAACTTATCTACATTTGGGGTCATGATCCCCCAAGAAAGTGGGATCAGAGCAAGTGGCTCAATAAATGACAACTAACCCAAAAAGACCTAGGCAATCTTTTAAAAGTACCCAATGAACAGAGCTGAGGCTGCTCAGATATTTTCCAGAGAAGAAACATTCAGGTGGAATGCTATTCAGGAAATTCATTGGGGAAAAAGGGGAAAATAGTAAGGAATTTGTTTGAGAGGAATGCTGCAGTAACTTGGTTTATTACAGCGTGTTAGCTGGGAGAACTTACTGATAAGTTCAGATTTGGTACTGAAGTTGAAGACTGGTATTTGACTACTGCCGCACCTAGTTCCATCCAAGGAGACCAGAGCAAGCTCGGGGGTCCTGAGGAGTCGCTGTTTGAGCACTCTCCAGGAGTTGGTAGGGAGGAACGGCCTCCCATTGCTGTTGTTGTCCAAAGATCAAGCAGGTTCTTTCACTTAATTGTCTTTGTTTAAATACTGTGAATGGTTGAATGTTATGTTTGTAGTTTATGAGATAAGAGTTAACTGGTTTAGTGATCTAAATGTTTTTAGTTTATTAGTAATGGAATATTTTGATGAAAAATAAAGACCCACTGTGTTTTTACACATCTGGGTTTTACCAGACCGTACTCCAGCACAGGGGTAAAATTTAAATAAGGATAGCATGATGAGATTTCAGAGTAGTAGTTTTTTTCTTTATCTGTTTTCAGAAAATATATTTTATTGACAGTTGTATGAGTTCCTAGTTAAAAACTACTTCCTTGTACTGTATTTTACTTTCAGTAATTCTATTATTTGTAAAGAATAAATAGAAGAGTATAATAATCGCTCTAGAGTAGATTTTAGACTAGATTTATCTACTGTTTTACCATACAGTTTCTTTCTTCCAGATTAGAATAACTGCACTATTTTATGTTTAATAACAGAACTGAAAGTAGAATTAGATAATATGGACTAGATTCTACTATCAAAACAAACTAATTAAATTTTATGTACGGGGAGTAATGTAATCTTTACATTATTTTTGCTTCTTATTTTGAACTAAGCTAGAATAATATCTAGAATTATGAATCTATCTTTCAGAAATTATAATCGAATGCTACTACCTATATGTTCAAGAGATAGTCTTTAGATAGTGTTAATTGTTTTCTCTGATATATATAAATATCATAACTAATAAGACAAACTAAATATTTACAAAACTTTAATAAGTATTTAGTATAATTGGTACAAGAAATAAATAACAGAATGATATAATATAAACTAAACATTAACCATGGAAACATTGGTACTCTCACGAGAGATATTATCTTTATTATATTAATAACGATAAACTTTTATTATATACAGGAGTATTATTATATTTGATCTCAAGGTAATGTTCTTCTTATACTAGTTGAAAACTGGAACTATTTATACTTTCTGTACTACAAGGTAATAAACAGTACTTAAGAACATAATTAAAATAAAATATAAATATAAAGACCTTATATAAATGGAAGGGTATAAAATATAAGTTAACACTTACAAATTTTTTAAATAACTAGTAAGTCAAGGTTTAAATCAAATACAGAATCCTTGACAGTAAATTTATAAAGGAAATAGTAAGAGTAAAAGTTCAAGGACATAATCAATAGTAAGCTAATAACAGAGTGAAAAGATGCTCGAATTCGAGCTTAACTATATTATTAATGTACAGAAAAACCCTACTACCTGTTAATACCATAAGTATTTGCAGAAAATAAATTAAGTATTTTATCAAATCTACAGGAATCGAAGGTATCCGAACTCAAAAGGGCTCGTAAAGCCGAGCTTACACTTTTTATATTTATTTTTTTAAACTAGTTGTTTCAGAACTGTACAGTAAATAAATTTTGGAAAATTGTATGGACTTTTTATAGCTTCAAATTAGGGTAAAAACGCTATTCATTCAGAATGTACAAAAATAATGACTGTAAAACCCAGTTCAGTAATAATAACTCACGACCATACTGAGAAATTTATATATGGAGGCTTATAGCCTATTATTTTACTTTAAATACAGTAATATATACAAAACAAAAATTACACTCACGGCCGAAGTCGGAGAGAGCCCTGCAGTGAAGCTAGGGCCTTAACCAAACTGTGAAAAACAACAAATAAACAACCAAAACAACCAAAATCCATGAGGTTCTAACAGGCCGCAAGGACCAATCCCTCATTACTCCATAAGGGTTTGTACAAGGTGGAATAGCCATGGAAAAACCAGGGCTTACCGTGGCCTCTTATCGTCGCAACCCTGTACTCTTTGTGCAGACAGAGAAGAGAGGCAAGTCGTATTTGCAAAACCAACATACGTCTGGCTGTTAAGTATATATTAAAGGCAAAGAGATGTATATACAAGAAAATGGCAATATCATTAAAAGAAAATGAATAATTCTTTTACCTTAGAAACTAAAAAGTCTTAAATAGCAATGCAGCGACCAACGACCGACACGAGCAAGGAGTCTGCCATCCAGTTGCAAAAGAAATGGCGTTACAACACCCATGAATCACTGACAGTGGGGAAACCTCAAGTCATCTAATTGAGGGAGTAGGTAAAACCCTAAGCCAAGCTGTTACTCCTTCCAACAACGCACAGTAAATAGTGAAACTCAAACCACAACACTCCGAAAGGAGGAACCACTCCCGTTGGATAAACTAAAGGAGAAGGGTGAGGACTGTTACAGTTGAGGGTTCGAGTTTAAGCTGTGGAGGCAGTAAAAAGCTTAAAGGAGAACGAGTAACGCATGATAATCAGAAACGCTATCGAAACAACCTTCACTATGGTGCGTTGGGAAAGCTAACCAGGGAGGAGAAGCCATAGACAGTCGCAGCACTACACAAGTGACAGAGCGGTTGGTTTTCTTTCGCAGAAGATGGACAAGTGCCTAAAGGCGAGGGAGGATAATGAGCTACGTTTTGGAGAAGACCCAAGTTTTTAATCTTGCGATGCATGGCCCAAACGAAGCCATGTCTCCATGCAAATAATTTTCCACGGTGGGTATTCTTTCTATAGTTTAATGAGCTAATCACGAGGATCAATTGTTGGCAATCATTCGGCTGTCTCGAAGGTTATACCTTAGTCCCGGCCGAAGTCAACCTATCATTGGAGCATTATAACAAGTAATATGTTAATACGTAAACTTTGTCATGGAACTTACCAACGATGCAAGGTTTAACAAATCATTAATGGCAAAGAACCCATGTAATGCAATCAACTGATAACACTATGTTCATCGTGGGTACAGCTAACAAAATGGCAAAGAACCTTGTAACATGTTATTTTATTTAATACACAATTGATTTAAGGAATACTATATCTAGAGTGGTAAGTGCAATAACATCATCTTATATACAAACTTGAAATGTATAAGGTAAAGGTTTTAAGAGTTATCTTTAGAGTTAAGACTATAAACTTAAAATGTCACGGACTTGATTATGACCTGTTCATCCGGGTGAATGACTATTTTGTCATTTAACACTTTACAGTCTTAAATATAATAACTTTCTAACATGATTAGGAGGGAATTATAATACATATGGTTAAGTAAGAATATTATTTTTACAAGTATTCCACCAACACTTATATTATAATTATAGAGTATACTAATGGTTGATTTAAGGAGGTTGTAGATTCAACCATAGTAACTATCGTGTTATAATGTTAAACCCTTTGGTCTTGCCATATTTATCTAAGTTTGATAAATACAGACAAGAGGAAATAGTAACTAAATATTTTGATGAATGCATTATCTAGAATAAATGTCCTTAACTTAGAAATTATCACATATGAAGGTGAAGCCATTTAAGAGAAAGTTTATCAACATAATTGTTAGACCTTGAAACTTTTATGTTGTACATTCTATTAATGAATAGATTTTTAGCCGGTTTACAGTAGGTTATCCATCAAACCTAAGATAATCTTGAGTATATCCCTATCAGTGGGTAGTTTGAAATTGGTAACAACAAATTGTAAACCCCCTTATTAATACACTTACGAAGTAAATGTATTTGTGATTTCTTAAACGTAAACTTTTGATTTTACAACCCTGACATTTCTTATTCTACTTGTAGAAATCTTAATTAAGATCTTATGACACTAACAACTATGATAGATATCAGGCAGTTCAGTAATCTTAAGAAATATAAATCTACCTCTACTAGAAAGAAGAACAGTTAACGGATATACCTCAGTAAGCATTGATATGTGCTTAGTAACTATTGTATTACTGAACTTTGATTTGCAAACAAACTTGTACATAAAGACTTTAGAATTTTTTTTACTTGCAGCAACCAAATATTCTTACCTGTACTCTGTAGGGACAAAAGAAATTTTCTGCATTAGCTCAAAAGCTAAGTAAGCCGAGTTTTTTTTATGACAGCCCCTCCTTATGATTGAAAAAAGAAACAAGTCAGTAAACTGAAAAGATTTATTCTATCACTTTACACAACTAACAGATGAATAATAATAATAAGCTGGTAACCTTTAACTAATTAAATGATTAGTTAACTGCATTTATGTTAATATTACGTAAATTAAAAAAAAATTAAATATTTTGGAAAATTTGGGGTTTTGACAGCAACATTTGAGTTCATTGTAGAGGTTGGATGTTGAGGTATCCCAGAAGCTCCAGGGCATCCCACGATTGGGGAAACTCACAAAGCTTACACATCTAGATGTAGATGTTTATGGATGCCGTGAAATACAAGAGATTCCAGGTGTGGAACATTTGACTTCTTTGAAGAGATGGATTTAGGGGATGCAGGAAGCTCCAGAGCATTCTAGGGTTGGGTAGCTCACAGAGCTTACACATCTAGATGTTCATGGATACAGTGAGATTGAAGAGTTTCCAGGTATGGGGCAGCTCACAAATCTTACACAACTCGATGTTCATGGATGTCGTGAGATACTACCGGGTGTGGAAAATTTGACTTCTTTGATGAGGTTGGATGTTGGGGATGAAAGAAGCTCCAGAGCATCCGAGGACTGGGATAGCTTACACAGATTAGAGAACTAAATGTTAGTGAATGCTACGAGTTACTAGAGCTTCCAGGTGTGGAAAACCTTGGCTAGGGTGCCTTGGAAACTACACCCCAGGTTGTCCCCTCAAGCTCTGTTGTATCAGTTCATGTTTTGTGTCCACGTCTTCACTCATTCATTCCTTTGGGACCATAAAATTCATGGGTAGAGGGGCATGTTGAGCTGCCAGGTGTGGAAAACCTTCGCTAGGGTGCCTTGGAAACCACACCCCAGGTTGTCCCCTCAAGCTCTATTGTATCAGTTCATATTTTGCGTCCACGTCTTCACTCATTCATTCCTTTGGGACCATAAAATTCATGGGTAGAGGGGCGTGTTTCAAATTTGAATAGTAAGCGGGCGGGCAAATTTGAATCTAGATTGTGGTGATGACATTTTAAAAAATGCTAAAGATTGTGAAGTTGTGAATCATTTAAGCAGCGAAGCCAGAGCCTGAACAATGTGAGGCTGAGAAAATCTTCGATAGTAAGGGTGATAGGGAATATCCTTGCATAAGCTCGGCTTTCCAGTCCCTGGAACTTCATGCAAAATACATGTGCAAACTGATCCTAAGTTCAGAGGATACATTCAAACTCCTGATGCTAAGAGAGTTCCAGATAGTTTCTGTGTGTTGTTTAGCAAATGTTAATCAGGTTATGCTCTTCGTCTAGTCACTAGTAGAGTTTCTACATTCAATGAAAGTATTATCGTGACTTCTCACGGGTCTTTATCAGATTCATGTGATCAAAGGGTTACCTTGCTGCTTTGCATGTAATGCTCTTATTTATAAGTGTATTAGTAGTATAATACTTGTATATATATGGTCAACTAACTGCATGAGATTTCTTAGAGGATGATCTCAATATGATGTTGGACGGCCTAGTCCACATTGTAGCCTGCGCATTCTTAAAAAAGCATGTCTTTCTCATTATATTTACCCTACATCAAAGATCTTGCAGTAAAAGTTTGCAAGTGAAACAATATGAAATGTAGGTAATTGCCATCAGCTGTTTCCAAAAATAAAATTCCTTATCTCTGTACTACACATCTTGAAAATATCTAATCTGATTCTGCACAATTCAAAGCTACAAATTAGTTTAAACTAGGCTCCATGTGCATAAGTCACGATGTTACAAAAAATGAAAATCAGTTTAAGTTGGGCTCCATGTGCATAAGTCACGCTGTTACAAAAAATGCAAATCAGTTTAAATTGGGCTCCATGTGCATAAGTCACGTTGTTACAAAAAAATGCAAATTAGTTTAAACTGGGCTCCATGTGCATAAGTCACGTTGTTAAAAAAAAAGGCTGCTACAATTCTTGCAGTGGTGATGGCAGACTATTGAACTAATTCGAGAAAGGATGACATCTCTTATAGTGGTGATGGCTGACTATTGAATTGATTCTAGAAAGGATTATGGGGCCATTGTGGAGGTTATAGACAGTTACAACTACAGAATTGCAGGCAATTGCTTCAAACCCATGAATGTTGAGGGGAAAATTAAATAGATTTGGACAAACCAAAATGGGTGTAACTACAGAATTAAAAGCAACTAATTCAAACCATGAATGTTGATGGGACAATTAAATAGATTTGGACAAACCAAAATTGGTGTGATTAGGTTTATGAAATCAAATCAAATTTATTTAATAAATGAAAAGAAAATTTATAAATCAAAAGAAAATTGAATAATATGAAAACAATTGATATTAAATATCATACTGAATAGATAGAATAAAATAAAATAGTAGCCTAAGAAGCGCTCACCATGTGAAAATATGAATATGAAATCAATGAGCATTAGTATACACTAACTAGTTAACTGTATAGAGCTAACAAGTTGTAACAAATCCTATCCCCATTTAAGATAGAATATGGGTTTGACATTTCCAAATTGCTATTACCATTGACATTCTTAAAATCATTCAGTTCATTAATATTTATATTGAGCCACATATAAGTACTTTAAATATATTTACAGTCCAATAAAGGAAGTAAATATGTATGCATGTGAACTAAATGATGTGGAGTTACTTGTCGAGTGACGAGATGATGAATGTTAATAGCTGGATTCACTTCGCCTAGAGCTTTACAAAACTCTCTCAGATGCTTCCATTCGATTGATACAAAAGATATCAGCTACATGACCCTGAGATTTATTTAAATATGGATTTGTTTTTATTTGATTAGTAAGACTAGTATAGATCTATTTAAAAGGGGATTTACCAAGTATTTAGATGAATAAAATTTCTCAAGGTGCAAAACCTTTTTGTAGAGTAGAAATGTGTAATCTATTTTTATGGTTTTTACGTAGTTTTATACATATGCAATTTTAAATAATTTAAATTTAATTTAAGCTTACAAGTTATTTTTAATAATATTTTATTATTTTTTATAAAATACAAGCGTCAACTCTAGGATGACCACTGAAGAAATTACACATCTCTCCCCTACTGGGCTGTAGAATGCACCTCTTCTTTGCAAGAGTGAATAATATATTTGATTTGCAAGATAGTTGGATAATAATTATATATTAAACAATCTCATATAATTTGAAAAAGCATGTTTAGTATCTTTTTCCTTAATTGCCATTATATCAAACCCTTTAGAATTTGAAAAGCATATTTATTATATCTCTTTCTAATTAAGATATTTATTGGAATTTATTTTGAAATTCTCTTTTACTATGTACACATTTCAAGATTTTAGTGGCTTTCCAACGTGGTATCGTTTCAAACTATCACGGTTCTTTTAAGACAATTCCCTACCATCTAATTTTCTTATGTCACATGACTAATAGATATTAGAGCTTTGGTATAAATACACTACTGGCCATATAGAGGTCTCAAAAAATATCAGAATATTGAAGCTAAATGATTAATTATTTGAGTTTTATATTTATCATAAAATAAAATTATAATTATAAGAACTATATTATTTTTTAATTAGAAATTTTATTGATTTTTGGATTAATGTTAATGTAATTTATATGAAATGAATATGATTTTTGGATTAATGTTAATGTAATTTATACTAAATAAATATGAGTCAAATATAAATGTCAATGTGGTAGGAGGAAGATTGTCTCAAGATCTTAGGTTTAGAGAATAGTAAAAAATTAAGAAAATAATAATTTTTGAGATTGATTTTAACTCTTGACAAATGTTTGAGTTTTGAATGCTTAAGAGAACTAAAAGTTCAACCCTAAAAATTAGAACAATTTTAATGATGATAATAAAAAATAAAACATAATAAGCCATATTTTTATAATTAGATATGGTAGCCCTAACTTTTAATATTTTGAAAGCTCTATAATAAATTTTATTATTAAAAATATACTTCACCTTATTAAATTTAATACACTAACATTATCAAATTGATTGATGTTTATACACTAGTTAAAACTCTAACCTTAATAATTAATATTAATACATTAATTCCCTAAAAAATAATTATTATTACATTACTAGTCCTAAGATATTTAATTAATTTTAAAATATGGACATTAATGTTCTAACCTTAATAATGTAAATAGCTAGCTTACTAATTTAATTACTATGAAGGAGCTAACCCTAAGCATTACTAGATTAACTTATTTTAATATGTAAGGTATTATTGTTTCTTGACTTTTTTGGTGGGGTGTGAACAACCATGAGACACACAAGTATTTTTTTGTCTTTTTAAAATAAAATGTATTACTATAGCACCTCTTTCTCTCTCTCATTCAACATATTATTCCAAATTTTCAAATTTTAGTTCTTAACTTAAATGGTATTTTAAAATCTTGGTTCCTTTCATTTTTATTCTTCCAACAAAAACAAAAATTGATATTGATTCATTAAAAAAATAAAGTGTTTTCATCTGTGTACATTTGTACTATGTGAAATTGTGTAGTTTTTGGTTTTCCATCCGGTGTTCCAGTTGTAAACCAAACACCCCATCATAAAAAATTTGAACATTAATTTTAAGACCTTCCATATAAAATTTCTTCTTGATCCTATGATGACTTCTAAAAAATAAAAACTCCTTGGTGTTCCCCTATAGGAGAAGCATGCAGTTTTGAAAGTTCCTTTTGTTTGAGTTGGGATTTATTACATATTTCACTCCATTAAAGTGATCCCTAAACTAAAATGAATCAGTACTCCATAAGAAATTATCTAATGCACTAGGGCCATGTTGTGGTGTTGAATAACTTTCACTCCAATCTAGTCCCTTGTACATCTTAGGTTCGCAAAGGAGAGAAGTCCCAATTATCATTCACTTAATTAGACTTCACCTTGTTCTATCTAAAGAATCCATCATGATTCTATCCCATCAACAATTACTAATTTTTGTTTATATAAATTATTTCTAACTCTAAATGCAAATTGATTTAGTATTTAGATGCAAATGCATGCACAATGCATGATAATAGGCTTGAAGAAGCTCACAAATAGATAGATTGTATAAGCTCAAAT
>LPNX011165685.1:85859-107088 GCA_001517045.1 Pseudotsuga menziesii | reverse complement strand
TATATATATAATTGGGGGACATATATAAATACATATATATTTGGTTACCAGCCTTCTACATGTATTAACTACATTGTATAAGAGGCTGGGTTGCTCGGATTGGCTGAACAATAGTTCAGAACAATGGAAATGAAGATGCGTTACTTATGCTGATACCCAATTAGAGGAGCTGCTTATGAATAATTAGAATAAGATGTGGGTAAGCACATTGTTGGATAATAAGCTACTCAGCTCGCTTAGCTGCTTCGATCCATTCGACCGCTTAGGTTGTTGACTGCTGCACTGCTATTTGGCTTGGCTACTCCGCTGGAGGAATACTCGTGGATCCACATAAATATATACATGTATTATAGTTTTTGAAGAACGTAAAAAAATAAAATGATAGCGAAAGAACATGGTTATTTATTGGTGGAGAATGATCAACACTAGGTTGAATTATTTCCTGATTTCAGCCTGTTTATAAGAGGGCGTTATCAGAAGGACTTGGGTTTTTGGGTCGAACTTTAAGGAGGCATTAGTGCTGAGTTTTCTTCCAGCTATTTTACGTTGCTGGGGATGCACGGAAGACCCTAGTTTACGGACTCCAATTCTGAGGCATTAAATTATTTACCCTGTCGGTACGCCTATTATGGAGGCGTTACAGAAATCTGTAAGCACCAACCATGGAGGTGTTAGGGAAAGCAGGATAAATCTTAGTCGTGAGGCAAGCCAAGGGGGGGAACCAGGAAGAAAAGAAGAGGGAGACCTCTGCGTTCTGCCGGGGAAGAAAACTGTTGTTCTACTTTTTGGTTTTTCGAGGACGCACTCAATAGCTGCCACTTGAGGAAGAGAGGTAATCGCTTGGAGCAAACCACTGCATTCGATGGGCTTCTGGACCTACGTTTTGGGTTGGGTGATCCCTATCCGGAATCTAATTGGCTCGAGACTGACACAGCCCGTTCTGTGAGTGTTTTGACTCACGTTCATGTGAAGTATGGGGTCTATCTTTTCTTGACTGTTAATAAGGGTGATCTGGTATGTTTTCTGGGTCAAAATCGCTTTTACTTTTAATTCAGAACAGATCCGTATTGCCTAGCTGTGTATTCTTTTGGAACCTTCCCTAAGTTGAAGCAAAAGGGCGGATATGAGTTATGCATACGCTGTTGGTTGGCATCTCCTTAGATTTGAATCCTGGCTAAATTTTCTTATAATCCACAGTGAAAGACCAATACACCTGAGTCTGCCAATCTAGAGGGCGTTAATGTTGTTATAAATATCGGAGATACTGTAAAGGGTTTCACATAGGTAATTTATTGTTATATAAACCAAGTGCTAGTCGTGGGTGCTGATCCAGCTCGCGTGGTGACGAATTGCAGACTTCAATCTGTAACTCGATCGCTCCATTTCGGCTGGGTATTGGGGTGGAGTTTGGTCCAGCCTTCCCTAGATTCCATGTTTGAGTTTTCCGTTGCCGAACTAGTGTTCAATCATATGTATTTTTTTCTCATAAGAAAATACCGCAATGAATTTATGTTATTTTTTCTGCTTTCAGAATCCAACGATGTGTTATATTTTCTGTATGGGTTAGCGAACCCCTAGTTACATCTGAGATTTCCCTGATAGATCCAGCATCGATCTTTAAAGCAATTTTCCTCACCCAATAGATTAGATTTCCAGCAATTCTAGTAGTGACATTTGAATCTAGGGTTCACCCCGAATCCCTTCTTTAAAATTCCTGGTATACTTTGAACACACAATTTAATAAATTTGTAGAGTCGCCCCTCTCTACCAAGGTATTTGTTGTCTGGTAACTGGCGAGTTTTTCCTGGGAATTTTCCTTAATGGGGCGACTGCTAATAGGTGTAAATTTTCTGCGTGCTGTGATCTAGTTTTGTGTTGATAATTGCCAGGGTTACCTGGGATTTCCTCCTGGGTGAGGCGAACTTTCCAAAAAAGTCTTAAAAGCCTGTCTTGTGACTTTGTTTTCTTTAATCTTGCATTTTTAATGTTAGTATGGGCCATAGTGTAAGCGCCAACTCTTGCATTACTGGATGAACACCGCAGAATGAAGCAACTCCTGGACAGCGATTGTTGCCTTGTGTTTAAGGTAAAATTCAGATCCAGTCTACATCTCATGTCTGGGTTGGTAATAATGTTTAGTTTGTTAATAAATATGGGGAAAATCATTACTGGGATTAACGGTTTGGAATCTTTCACAAATTGGCTAAGAGTCGTGGAAAATGCATTTTATCTTATAGACTGGAAACCGTCATTAAAAAAGGTGTCTGGGTTTTGTATGAGCCTGGCAGAAATTTTAGTGAAATCCTCTTTGAAAGAATATCAGATCCAAGATATGTATCATAAATTATTGTCCTAAAAATTAAATACTAATGGATCCATTGTCTGGACAATGTATGGACCCTAGGAAAACAGGTTTCGTATGATTGCAATTGTGCCTACCTCTTATATAGGATTACATTCAACCCCCCAGTAGTTATGCTGACATGGGAAATCCTGTGAGTTGGCACTCACCTGGGGTGTTAACCTTTCTCTTAAAGACTGAAATTATTGTGGGAGGAATATATAGGTATATGTGTGAATATACAAATCTGTGTGCCTACTCATGTACATGAATGTGAGACTAATTTTGCAGGATTCATTACTCTGTACCTTACTATCATGTTTACCCATTAACATGAATTGATGCTTGAAAGTTAATGACTACTAATGACTACAAATATTCTACCTGGTATGGTAAGGATATCATTATAGTACTGTTGCTAGTAGGTTTTGTAATGTACATTGCTAGGTTTTAAACATTCGAGTATGAAGTGTTGGTTTAAAGCCAATGTACGTCATGTGCTCAAGGAGATGTAAATGCTTTGATGAAGTGGTCATAAAGGCCCTAAACAAAGGCAACTTTGAGTTGCAAGTGTCTCCCTGCTAGGAGACTTGAGGCAAGGTAAACCGACCATGGATGCGGTTGTACCATGAATTTGTAATTACTCTATAATCAACAATAAAAAGAAAACAAAATTGGTGGACGTAGCCTCGTGGACGAGGTGAACCACGTAAATTGATGTCTTGTCTTTGGTTTTGCTTTATGATGTTTATTTCTTAACAATGTTTAATGTTGGTGCATGGGCTATGAATGGTATTTCCAATTATGTGATTTTTTTTCCCTGCTCAAGAAATTAACATGATGTGTTGTGGATAGTGTACTAGGAGGAATTCTAATTCCTTTTTCACCAAATTTGCATGGAGGTATATGGAGTTCATTACAAATAGTTTTTATTCCCTTCTAATTGAAATCTTAATAACTAACATTCGAGTTAAGGGGGAATTAAGAACTCATATTAATTCTTCATGTACTTGCACAAATATCTTGTACTTTTGAGCTTGCTGCAGACAGAAGGTAACACTGGAAAAAAAAAAAAAACTTTACCCTTTTTCCGCACTCATTGGCATCAAGGAACTAAGAGGGACATTACAAATTGGAATATTATCAAATAAGAGTAAGGCTAGAAGATGTGGCAAAAACAACCTTCCGGACCCATGCAAGACATTATGAGTTTGAGGTAAATCCTTTTGGTTTAACTAAAGCTCTAGCAACATTTCAAGCAACCATGAATAACTTATTTTAGCGATTCCTGAGGAAGTTTGTAGTATTTTTTTTCGACGACATCCTCATATACAATAAGACATGGAATGACCATCTCATACATCTGGAAGAAGTACTCTCTATTTTAAAAGCAAATCAGTTCTACTCCAAGATGTCCAAATGCATGTTTTCTAAAAAAGAAGTGAACTATATTGGTCATGTAATATCTAAAGAAGGAGTCAAGGTGGATCCAGAAAAAATCAAATCAATCACAGAATGGCCCAAATCCACTAAGATATCCAAGTTAGGGGATTCCTCGGGCTACATGGATACTAGGTTCCCCCAAGAAGGTGCTGCCCAATTATGATGCATAGGAGCGTGCGAGCGGAAAAAAAAGAACGCGCACACACACTTGCACACATGCACACATTCCTGCTTCGGCTATGCCAAACCGCCATGTCGGCTTGCCGATGTGGACATTAGGAGCACGTGCGCGCCCCTAGGCATGTGCACGCGTGTCTGTAAGGCCACCTCAACAAGGATGTGCACGCATGTTTAGTGTGTATGTGTTAAACACTCGTGCACGTCCCTATGTTTTTAATAAAAAAAATCAACAGCGAATAGCTCATTTCCACTCACAAACTCGCGTGCATGCAATGACATTGGAAAGGTATAGCTGGACTCATCTGGGAGCCAAAAACAAGCGTCCAAGCACCCCAAAACGACACCCACGACCGTTGGAATAAGGTAAGTGGATTACTATTTGCATTTTGTTGTTTTTTTTTGTTTATTTTAATGTTTTTCATTGTTTTTCAAATAAATCTAAAATTTAAAAAAATTGCAAATGAATTGAAATCAAACAAATTTGATATTGCAGATACATTACCTCTACCATAATGACAAATACCAATGAACCATCCATATAAAGTAGTGAAACAAACCAATCAGAGGACCCAATAAACCCTAAATTAAAAGAAGAACTCGATGGTGAACCACTAGAAAACCTTGAACATGAATTTAGTGAACCACCAGAAAACCCCAAAGATGAATTACACAAGGATTTAAAATAGTTAAATATATTGAGTGATGAACTGAAGAACACCAGGGAACCCTCTCGGGTTTTCCTTGCCACATCACTACAAAACATAATCGAGTCTATCAACATTGCCCATAGTGAGATAACCAATTTTAGCCAATATAGGGCTCGAATGAGAGAACATTATGCCACTGATATATCCAAAGAAGATATAAAATACCTAAATATCACAAAATCCCAACGGTGGAGCAAATTTATAGATCCGAGAATAAGATAGCCTTCAGATGTGAGGAAGAGGCGAGTTTGCATGGACTGGTGTAATTACCAGCCATGGAGAGAAAACTAGAGGAAGAGATGGTTCATGGTTTTTGACAAGCCTCCATGCAACAATGTCGAGGTCCCACATTATTTTCTCAGGAAACTACGGGTCGAGTTTGTGTTAGGGTTCCATGTGAACTACTTTGACATCACCGAGTTCTAGAGCATTAGTCTTGGCTCAGCCCAAGATCAACCTCACACCCACTGGAACACACTCAAAGGACCTCCTGCACCTACGTGAGAGCCAAACCCGCTTCCTGAACCCCCTAGGTTAGGTAGCAGCCTAGATGAGATCCATGAGTCTATTAGACATGCCACATGGCACCTTCTGAGGCATACCACATTTTTGGCTATGTCCTCATAAAGCGAGCAGGACCACCCCGAGAGGCACACTTTTGAACAGTCTACTGGTGGTGAGCGAGGGAGAGTAGCTATAGGTGGTAGCTAGAATGATCCATCCAAATAGACGAGACCAGTGCCACATCGTTGTTCTCATTGTGGGCATCATCATCGTCATTATCATCATCATCATCGTCGTCATCATCATTCCAATTAAGGACCCAGAAAAAAGCACTATAATTAAAAATTCCAATGATCCCAAGTTTCAATTGAAAAACGATATCCTTTGGTATAAAGAGAAGATTATTTAAACTCAAAATCTAAATTCAAGGCTAAGGTAATGAAGGAATCCCATGATTCACCAGCTGCAGGACACGTGGGATTCTTCAAATCTTACTATAATGCAAAAGATCATTTTTCTGGAAGGGGATGCAAAAAGATATCCAACAATTCATGGCAAAATGTGACAAATGCCAAAGGAACAAAAGAGAAAATATTTTAACCCCAGGGTTACTTCACCCCCTACACATTCCCAACCAGGAATGAATATGGTTCCACAAAAAAAACTCATGGTTCCACCAACAATTCTCATAGTTCCATAACTACTTATGTTTCCATGAATGTACATGGTTCCACCAATAATGCTCATGGTTGCACCAATAATGCTCACAGTTCCATGAATGCGCATGGTTCCACCAATAATGTTCATGTTATCACCAATAATGTTCATGGTTCCATAAATGCCATGGTTCCATAAATGCGCATGGTTCCACCAATAATGTTCGTGGTTCCACCAATAATGCTCATCGTTCCATAAATGCGCATGGTTCCACCAATAATGCTCGTGTTTCCACTAATAATGCTCATGGTTCCATAAATGTGCATGGTTCCATAATGCTCATGGTTCCATAAATGCCCATGGTTTCATAATGCTCATGGTTCCATAAATGCACATGGTTCCACCAATAATGCACGTGATTCCACTAATAATGCTCGTGGTTCCATAAATGGGCATGGTTCCACCACTTGGTGACCATTGCTCACGGTTCCACCACCAACTCTCATGGTTCCACCACTAATGTTAATGGATCCATTAACTTGGTTGGAGACTCAACCAACAAATATGCAAGATTACACCAAATATGTATGATGGTTCCATGTACAATGCTTATGGTTCTATGAACAATGCTCATGGTTCCACTAATACTGCTCATGGTTCAACCAACAATGCTCATGGTTCCACTAATAATGCTCATAGTTCCACGAAAAATGCTTATGGTTCCATAGCTAGAGGTCATGGTTCCATCAACAATGCTCATGGTTTCACTAATAGTGTTCACAACTCCACTAACAATGCTCATGGTTCCATCGAAAATGATCATGGTTCCATAAACTGAGCTCTTGGTTCTACCAATAGTGCTCTTGGTTCCACCAATAATGCTCATGGTTCCACTAATAATTCACATGGTTCCACCAACAACGCTCATGGTTCCATAGCTAGGGCTCATGGTTCCACCAACAATGCTCATGGTTCCACTAATAGTTCTCATGGGTCCACTAACAATGCTCATGGTTCCATAAACTGAGCTCTTGGTTCCACCAATAATGCTCATGGTTCCACCACTCGGTAAGTAAGTAAACAAACATTATTCTTCGACCACTTAGTGACCATTGCTCATGGTTCCACCAACAATGTTCATGGATCCATTAACTTGGTTGGAGACTCAACCAACAAATATGCAAGATTACACCAAATATGTTCATGGTTCCACCAATAATGCTCATGGTTCCACCTCTTGGTAAGTAAGTAAAAAACATTATTCTTCAACCACTTGGTGACCATTGCTCATGGTTCCACCACCAATGTTATTGGATCCATTAACTTGGTTGGAAATTCAACCAACAAATATGCAAGATTACACCCAATATGTTGATGGTTCCACCAACAATGCTCATGGTTCCACTAATAGTGCTCATGGTTCCGCCAACAATGCTCATGGTTCCACTAATAATGCTCATATTTCCACAAAAATGCTCATGGTTCCATAGCTAGAGGTCATGGTTCCACCAACAATGCTCATGGTTCCACTAATAGTGCTCACGGATCCACTAGAAATGCTCATGGTTCCACTGACAATGCTCATGGTTCCATAAACTGAGCTCTTGGTTCCACCAATAGTGGTCTTGGTTCCACAAATTGTGCTCATGGTTCCACCACTTAGTAAGTAAGTAAAAAAGTATTATTCTTCCACCACTTGATGACCACAAGGATGGAATAGAACTACTAATGGGCACATAACCCAAAGCTTAGTTGAGGCATATCTCTCAACCACTGATTAGCAAATCTCTCAAGACAAATTTACAATGACCAAACATTGGAAGAGGGGTGTGCTCTCATTCCTTTATAGACAAGTTGGCTTCATGCTCAAGCCTCTGACAAGTGCGCCCTCATGAGTGAATGAAGAAGCTTGCTTGTTTTCTTGTGTTTTCCCTGGCATGCCTCTTTCCCTTTTGGAAACTATGCCCTACTCCTTTTAGACTAACTTGCCTTTATTCATTTTAGAAACTGTGCCCTCCTGCTTTTAGGTTGACTTGCCTTTCTCCTTTTCGGAAACTACACCCTCCAAGAATTTCCTGCTTTTTACCCTGACAACTTTTCTGTACTTTCCTACTTTATCCTTTCTTTTCTCTTCTAACCGCTTTTGGCATGCTTCTATCTTTCTTTCTTGGATTTTTGGTACTTTCTTGATTTGCTCCAGGTCTCCTTTTCTAGTTCACAACCACATGGTCCACCCAACCTTATGCGCCCTCCTTGTCAACTACAAGATTTACTTACCACAAAATTTAATTAAACCATCATGAGAAATAATTTAAATAAAAAACTCGCCCTCCTAGTCTAATAAGTTGCACATTGATTTTTTTTTTAACAATTAACCCCTCCGAGGCTAGAATTACTAGGGGTTATGACACACAACATAAGTAGGTCATTTGGAAGGGACATTACAAAAAATGTTCATGGATCCATTAACTTGGTTACAGACTCAACCGACAAATATGCAAGATTCCAAATATGTTCATGGTTCCACCAATAATTTTCATGGTTCCACTAATAGTACTCATGGTTCCATCAACAATGGTCATGGTTCCACTAATAATGCTCATGGTTCCACCAACAATGCTCATGGTTCCACTAATAGTGCTCATTGCTCTAATAAACATGATCACGGTTCCACTAGCAATGCTCATGGTTCCATAAACTGAGCTCTTGGTTCCACAAATAGTGCTCATGGTTCCACCACTTGGTAAGTAAGTGGAAAATATTATTCTTCCAACACTTGGTGACCATTGCTCATGGTTCCACCACCAACACTTATGGTTCCACCAACAATGTTCATGGATCCATTAACTTAGTTGGAGACTCATCTAACAAATATGCAATATTACACCAAATATGTTCATGGTTCCACCAATAACGCTCATGGTTCCGCTAATAGTGCTCATGGTTCCACTAACAATGCTCATGGTTCCACTAAGAATGCTCATGCTTCCACTAAGAATGCTCATGCTTCCACTAAGAATAGGCATTGTTGTCAGAACCATGAGCATTGTTGGCGAAACCATGAGCACTATTAGTGGAACCATGAGTGCTAGCTATGGAACCATGAGCATTGTTGGTGGAACTGTGACATCTAGCTATGGAACCATGAGAATTTTTCGTGGAACTATGAGCATTATTAGTGGAACCATGAGCATTGTTGGCGGAACCATGAGCACTATTAGTGGAACCATGAGCATTGTTGGCGGAACCATGAGCACTATTAGTGGAACCATGAGTATTGTTCATGGAACCATGAACATATTTGGTGTAATCTTGCATATTTGTTGGTTGAGTCTCCAACCAAGTTAATGGATCCATTAACATTATTGGTGGAACCATGAGCGTTGGTGGTGGAACCTTGAGTAATGGTCACCAAGCGGTGGAACCATGCCAATTTATTGAACCACGAGCATTTTTGGTGGAACCACAAGCATTATTGGTGGAACCATGCGCATTTATGGAACCATGAGCATTATGGAACCATGAGCATTATTAGTGGGAACATGAGCATTATTGGTGGAACCATGCGCATTTATAGAACCATGAGCATTATTGGTGGAACCATGCACATTCATGGAACCATGCACATTTATGGAACTATGAGAATTGTTGGTGGAACCATAAGCTTTTCTTGTGAAACCATATGCATTTCTAGTTGGGAATGTGTAGGGGGTGAAGTAAACCTAGGGTTAAAATATTTTCGCTTTTGTTCCTTTGGCATTTGTCACATTTTGCCACGAAGTGTTGGATATCTTTTCGCATCCCCTTCCAGAAAAATGATCTTTTTGCATTATAGTAAGATTTGAAGAATCCCACGTGTCCTGCAGTTGGTGAATCATGGGAGTCCTTCATTACCTTAGCCTTGAATTTAGATTTTGAGTTTAAATAAATCCTCTCTTTATACCAAAGGATATTGTTTTTCCATTGAAACTTGGGATCATTGGAATTTTTAATTATAGTGCTTTTTTCTGGGTCCTTAATTGGAATGATGACAATGATGACGATGATGATGATGCCCACAGTGAGAACAACGATGTGGCACTGGTCCTATTGATTTGGATGGATCATCCTAGCTACTCTCCCTCTCTCACCACCAGTATATTGTTCAGAAGTGTGTCTCTCAAGGTGGTCCTGCTCACTTTGTGAGGACATAGCCAAAAATGTGGTATGCCTCAAAAGGTGCCGTGTGGCATGTCTAACAGACTCATGGATCTCATCTGGTGGGTTTGGCTCTCGTCTAGGTGCAATAGGTCCTCTGAGTGTGTTCCAGTGGGTGTGAGGTCAATCTTGGGTTGAGTCAAGACCAATGCCCTGGAACTCGGTGATGTCGAAGTAGTTCACATGGAACCCTAACACAAACTCGGCCTGTAGTTTCCCGAGAAAATACTGTGGGACCTCGACATTGTTGCATGGAGGCTTGTTAAAAACCATGAAACATATCTTCCTCCAATTTTCTCTCCATGGCTAGTAATTACATGAGTCGATGCAAACTCGCCTCTTCCTCACATCTGGAGGATATCCTATTCTCGGATCTATAAATTGGTCCACAGTTGGGATTTTGTGATATTTAGGTATTTTATATCTTCATTGGATATATCAATGGCATAATTTTCTCTCATTCGAGCCCTATATTGGCTCAAATTGGTTATCTCACTGTGGGCAATGTTGATAGACTCGATTATGTTTTGTAGTGATGTGGTAAGGAAAACTTGAGAGGGTTCCCTAGTGTTCTTCGGTTCATCACTCAATGTATTTAACTAGTTTAAATCCCCATGTAATTCATCTTTAGGGTTTTCTAAGGGTTCACCATCGAGTTCTTCTTTTAATTTAGGGTTTATTGGGTCCTCTGATTGGTTTGTTTCACTGCTTTGTATGAATGGTTCATTGGTATTTGTCATTATGGTAGAGGTAATGTATCTGCAATATCAAATTTGTTCGATTTCAATTCATCTGCAATGTTTTTTAATTTTAGAATTTATTTGAAAAACAATGAAAAACATTAAAAAAAAAAAAAAAACAACAAAATGCAAATAGTAATCCACCTACCTTATTCCAACGGTGGTGGGTGTTGTTTTGGGGTGCTTGGACGCTTTTTTTCAGCTCCTAGATGAGTCCAACTGTAGCTTGCCAATGTCGTTGTGTGCACGTGAGTTTGTGAGTGGAAATGAACTATTCACTGTCACTTTTTTTTTATTAAAAACATAGGGACGCACATGCATGTTTAACACGCATGCACATCCTTGTTGAGGTGGCCTTACAGACACACGTGCACATGCCTAGGGGCGCGTACATGCTCCTAATGTCTACATCAGCAAGCCGACATGGAGGTTCGGCATAGCCGAAGAAGGAACGTGTGCGTGTGGGAAAGTGTGTGTGCGCGTTCCTTTTTTTTCCACTCATGCGCTCCCATGCATCATAATTGGGTACCACCTTCTTGTGGGCACCTAGTATCCATGTAGCTCGAGGAATCCCCTAAACATGGAGATCTTAGTGGATTTGGGCCATTCTGTGATTGATTTGATTTTTTCTAGATCCACCTTGACTCCTTCTTTAGATATTACATGACCAATATAGTTCACTTTCTTCCTTAGAAAACATGCATTTGGACATCTTGGCATAGAACTTATTTGCTCTTAAAATAGAGAGTAGTTCTTCCAGATGTACGAGATGGTCCTTCCATGTCTTATTGTATAGGAGGATGTCGTTGAAAAAAAATACTACAAACTTCCTCAGGAATCGCTAAAATAAGTTATTCATGGTTGCTCCAAATGTTGCCAGAGATTTAGTTAAACCAAAAGGATTTACATTAAACTCATAATTCCCTCCATGGGTCCGGAAGGCTGTTTTTGCCACATCTTCTAGCCTTACTCTTATTTGATAATATTCTGATCTTAAATCTAATTTTGAGAAGTACCTTGTGCAATGAAGCTCGTCCAACATTTCATCGATGAAGGGAATGGAGAATTTGTCTTTAATTAATATTTAAATAAAAATATTATAATTAGTTATTTATTGAACTTAAATTTTATAATTTATAAATTAATTTTAAAAATAAATGATATTAATAACTAACTTAAAATTTTGGAATTTATAAATGAATCTTAACATAAATTAATAGCTGTCGAGTGGCCTATAGTCGAATGGCCCTTAGTAGGCAGCTTAATTAGTACTATAAGGTATATGAGCTGGCTATAAGGATTGGGTTAGGCAGGCTCGTCAAGAGAGGATCTATTCCCTATGATACATTTTTTATTGATCCAAGGTCATTCCCTAGATATGGTACCGTTCTCTGCCTTAAGACCTCCTCTTTATTGGCACCGCCAGAATGGGTACCCTATGGTGGGGTGGGTGATTGGCACCCCCTTATTAATTTATTTATTACTTTCCTTTCCTGCCTTATGACTTGCCTTAATACCGAGGAATTCAATTTAATAACTATATACTAAAAATTATTCATTATATTTTTTATAAATAAGTCATATCATTAATTTTTTGTAAATTCAATTTTAATTATATTCTAAATAAATCATATCATTAATTTATTTATTTTTATTGAAATTCAATTTCAATTATATTCTAATCAATATTATTTAAATATTTTAAAATTATGTTATTTTAATCATTTGTCTTTATTTATTTTTATTGAAATTCAATTTTAATTATATTTTAATAAATATTATTTAAATATTTTAGAATTATGTTATTTTAATATTTTTTTTGAAACTATGTTATATATTGTTAGTTCAGGGTTTCTTTTTATTAAAATTTATGATTTTTTTTATAAAAAAAAAATTAAATGAAAATTTTATATTATGTAATTTTTTTATTTCATAAAATGTAATTTCTTATTAAAATTTATGATTTAAAAAAAACTTTTGACATGATTGAAATTTACGATTTTTTTAGTCAAAAAAACTTAGGTAAATCTTTTAAGATTATGTAATACTAAAATTTATTATTCTTTTTGTAAAAATAAACTTAGTGAAATTTTTAAGGTGATTGAAATTTATGATTTTTTTAATAAAAAAGTATAGGTGAATTTTTTAAGATTATGTAATTTTCCAATTAATAAATGTAATTTTTTTATTTAAATTTATGATTTATTTTTATAAAATAATTAAAAAAAACTTTTAAAATTATCAAAAATTTTAGAATTAATAAAATGTTTACTTTATTTTCATTTTCATTATTAATATTAAATATTTAATATATCTAAAAGGATATAATAATGCATTGATGTGAAATTATATATATATATATATATATTCAGTCTTATAAATATGTTTATGGTAAAAATAAGTTAATTTTACAAGGCTAAAATAAATCAAACTATGGCTTATATGGTTGCCACAAGGTCTTTGTTTTTTTTTTCTTCTTTATTATCTCACTCCTAGATGCTTTAGTTAACTATGTAAAAAAAACAATATAATAAGAATGAAAATCTTAGTGTATACATTATTTACGTAAGGTATATATTTGTATAAATATATACACTAGTTGTGTATAATATACTAGTATGCACCCTAGTATATTTGTGTTTCTTCTTTACATTAATCTATATTATTTTGTGGCTAAGCTTTTGTTTGAAGCTATAACTAGTTGTTGTGTTTGAGCTTATACAATCTATCTATTTGTGAGCTTCTTCAAGCCTATTATGGTGCATTGTGCATGCATTTGCATCTAAATACTGAATAAATTTGCATTTAGAGTTAGAAATAATTGATATAAACAAAAATTAGTAATTGTTGATGGGATAGAATCATGATGGATTCTTTACATAGAATAAGGTGAATTCTAATTAAGTGAATGATAATTGGGACTTCTCTCCTTCCCGAACCTAAGATGTACAAGGGACTAGAATGGAGTGAAAGTTATTCAACACCACAACATGGCCCTAGTGCATTAGATAATTTCTTATGGAGTAATGATTCACTTTAGTTTAGGGTTCACTTTAATGGAGTGAAATATGTAATAAATCCCAACTCAAACAAAAGGAACTTTCAAACTGCATGCTTGTCCTATAGGGGAACACTAAGGAGTTTTTATTTTTTAGAAGTTATCATAGGATCAAGAAGAAATTTTATATGGAAGGTCTTAAAATTGATGTTCAATTTTTTATTGATGGGGTGTTTGGTTTACAACTGGAACACGAGACGGAAAACCAAAAAATCCACAACTTCACATAGTACAAATGTACACAGATGAAAACACTTTATTTTTTGAATGAATCAATATCAAATTTTGTTTTTGTTGGAAGAATAAAAATGAAAGGAACCAAGATTTTAAAATACCATTCAACTTAAGAACTAAAATTTGAAAATTTGGAATAATATGTTGAATGAGAGAGAGAGAAAGAGGTGCTATAGTAATAAATTTTATTTTAAAAAGACAAAAAATACTTGTGTCTCATGGTTGTTCACACGCCACCAAAAAAGTCAAGAAACAATAATACCTTACATATTCAAATAAGTTAATCTAGTAATGGTTAGGGTTAGCTCTTTCATAGTAATTAAATTAGTAAGCTAGCTATTTACATTATTAAGGTTAGAACATTAATGTCAATATTTTAAAATTAATTAAATATCTTGGGACTAGTAATGTACTAATAATTATTTTTGGGGGAATTAATGTATGAATATTAATTATTAAGGTTAGAGTTTTAACTAGTGTATAAACATCAATCAATTTTATAATGTTAGTGTATTAAATTTAATAAGGTAAAGTATACTTTTAATAATTAAATTTATTATAGAGCTTTCAAAATATTAAAAGTTAGGGCTACCATATCCAATTATAAAAATATGGCTTATTATGTTTAATTTTTTATTATCATTATTAAAATTGTTGTAATTTTTAGGGTTGAACTTTTAGTTCTCTTAAGCATTCAAAACTCAAACATTTGTCAAGAGTTAAAATCAATCTCAAAAATTATTATTTTCTTAAATTTTTACTATTCTCTAAACCTAAAATCTTGAGACAATCTTCCTCCTACCACATTGATATTTATATTTCACTCATATTCATTTCCTATAAATTACATTAACATTAATCCAAAAATCAATAAAATTTCTAATTAAAAAAAATATATTTCTTATAATTATAATTTTAGTTTTTAATAAATATAAAACTCAAATAATTAATCATTTAACTTCAATATTTCGAGATTTTTTGAGACCTTTGTATGGCCAGGCTAGTCATGTGTATTTATACCAAAGCTCTAATATCTATTAGTCATGTGACATAAGAAAATTAGATGATAGGGAATTGTCTTAAAAAAAACTATGATAGTTTGAAACGATACCATGTTGGAAAGAAACTAAAATCTTGAAATGTGTACATAGTAAGAGAGAATTTCAAAATAAATTCCAATAAATATCTTAATTATAAAGAGATATAATAAATATGCTTTTCAAATTCTAAAGGGTTTGATATAATGGCAATTAAGGAAAAAGATATTAAACATGCTTTTTCAAATTATATGAGATTGTTTAATATATAATTATTAACCAACTATCTTGCAAATCAAATATATTATTGACTCTTGCAAAGAAGAGGTGCATTCTACAGCCAAGTAGAGGAGAGATGTGTAATTCCTTCAATGGTCATCCTAGAGTTGACGCTTGTCTTTTATAAAAAATAATTAAATATTATTAAAAATAACATGTAAGCTTAAATTAAATTTAAATTATTTAAAATTGCATATGTTTAAAACTACATAAAAACCATAAAAATAGATTACACATTTCTACTCTACAAAAAGGTTTTGCACCTTGAGAGATTTTATTCATCTAAATACTTGGTAAATCCCCTTTTAAATAGATCTATACTAGTCTTACTAATCAAATAAAAACAAATCCATATTTAAAAAAATCTCAGGGCCATGTAACTGATATCTTTTGTATCAATCGAATAGAAGCATTTGAGACAGTTTTGTAAGCTCTATGCGAAGTGAATCCTGCTGTTAACATTCATCATCTCGTCACTCGACAAGTAAGTCTACATCATTTAGTTCACATGCATACATATTTACTTCCTTTCTTGGACTGTAAATATATTTAAATTATTTATGTTTGGCTCAATATAAATATTAATGAGCTCAATGATTTTAAGAATGTCAATGGTAATAGCAGTTTGGAAATGTCAAACCCGTATTCTATCTTAAATGGAGATATGATTTGTTACAACTTGTTAGCGTCGATACAATTAACTAGTTCATGTAGACTAATGCTCATTGATTTCATATTCATATTTTGATATTCATATTTTCACATGGTGAGCACTTCTTAGGCTACTATTTCTTAGGCTACTATTTTTATTTTATTTAGTATGATATTTAATATCATTTGTTTTCATATTATTCAATTTTCTAAATTTGATTTGATTGTACAACCCTTCATAAACCTAATCACACCTTCATAAACCTAATGGTTTTGAAGCAGTTGCCTGCAATTCTGTAGTTGTAACTGTCTATAACCTCCATAATGGCTCCATCACATCTCGACATGTCATCCTTTCTCGAATCAGTTCAATAGTCTGCCATCACCACTGAAAGAGATGTCATCCTTTCTCGAATCAGTTCAATAGTCTGCCATGACCATTGAAAGAGATGTCATCCTTTCTCGAATCAGTTCAATAGTCTTCCATCACCACTGCAAGAATTGTAGCAACCTTTTTTTTGTAACAACGTGACTTATGCACATGGAGCCCAGTTTAAACTGATTTGCATTTTTTGTAATAGCGTGACTTATGCACATGGAGCCTAGTTTAAACTGATTTGCAGCTTCGAATTGTGTTGGCCCCGATCATTTGTCTCGGATTGAGACAGATGAAGAACCAACAAACATTGACGAGGGACTGATGGATACGTATTTTTTTAGAGTTGACGTAGTAGATGATTATTATGACCAAATAATCCATTTCTTGGTGACACGAGGCGCACCGAAATATTTCTCAACAAGATAGAAAAATAAGTTGGCATTCAAGGCGTCGAATTTCCAGTTGATTACTGGGAAGTTATACAAAATTGGCTCAGATGATATTTTGAGGCGATGTGTCCTACCGCATGAACAAGAGAAGATTCTGGAAGAAGCACATACAAGAGTTTCTGGGGGACACTACAACCGTTGCACTACTGCAAGGAAGGTTCTTCACGTAGGGCTCTGGTTCCCACCTTACATAATGATGCGATAGATTATGCGCAGATCTACGATGTCTATCAACACACTGGAAAATCGTCGCGACGAGATGAGATGCTGCTAGTAATCCATGTAACCTTGCAACCTTTTATAAATGGGTTGTAGATTCCTTGGGGCCAATCAACCCACCTAGGAAGGGAACTAGTGCGCGATACATAATCACAACAACAGACTACTTGACGAGGTGGGAGGAGGCCACACCCGTCATGGATTACACTAGTGCGAAAACAACAAGATTTTTGTTTGAAAACATCATCACGCGGTTTGGATGCCCAAAGATATTGATGAGTGACCAAGGTAGTCACTTCATCAACCACACAGTAAGCGCACTGACAGAGGAATTGCAAATAAAGCATAAGAAAAGTACACCATATCATTTGCAGGAAAATGGAACCGTAAAAGCTTTCAACAAGATATTGGAGAATGCGCTTACAAAGGTATTGAATGCTAACTGAGATGACTGGGACTTAAAGATTCTCGCAGTACTGTGGGCATATCGCACCACTTGCAAGAGATTGATGGGGAAAACACCATTCAAATTAGTATATGGGACAGAGGCATTCATTCTTATGGAGTACATTGTTCCCAGTCTATGCATTGCAGTGGCAACGGGAATGGATGATAAAGCAACGCTAGAGGAGCACGCAGCTTAGTTGCTATAGCTTGAAGAAGAATGCTTTATAGAAATTTTCCATCAGTGTGTTGAGAATTTTATCACAAGGCTTGACATGATCACCATATAAAGAACAAACTATTTCAGCAAGGAGATTCAGTACTATTGTACAACAGTAAATTCTTGAAGCATCCAGGTAAGTTACAGATGCATTGGTTAGGTCCATATATTGTTAATGCTATTACTTTTGGAGGCGCAGTGCAGCTGCAGTAGTTAGATAAAGAAAAGCTACCCAAACTTGTAAATGGTAGTTGACTGAAGCCCTGTATGACAGGGCTGGAACCACGTGGTTCTTAAGGAACTACACAACAAAAAAAATAACAACAACCACAATAGATAAGATTCGAGGATAATGGAAGGCGCACCATGAGGAGGTGGCTGCGTAAGAATAGGAGGTAGTAGCACAAGTATAAGTCCATGCTGCGACAGCAACAGGGATGTGAGCGGAAGTCACATCATTAATCATTGAAGACACTTAATGTAGGTAAGCGATGACACTTTTAGACATGACGTGTAATGTAACACTCCAAAATTTCACAAAAACTAAAAAAAATATGTGTAACATTTAATGTTGAATCTTAGCTTTAAAAATGTTAGTTTAACAATTATTTTTAGTTAGATTTCAAAATACGATAATAAGAGAAACTTAAGCAGTTAATATTCTTGATTAACTATAACTAGAGACTACATAATTACTTACTAACTTATATTACATCTGTTACTAACGACATTCATTCTGTTGTTGATTTTCTTTCATTATTGAAAGTTAAAAAGCTAGAGACTAAATGAATTCAAATCGATTATTTTATTTACAGCATGTGTTTGATATTCATAGTTATTTTCTTGTGTTAATGAAGGGGCCTGAGGTTTTCCTGAGGCTTACTTAGCTTTCACAAGCTAATGCAAATTTGAAATGCTTGTAATAGTCTTTTACAGGTAAACATTTACTTCCAGGTTATGGTGTAAAGGTTATGGTGTAAGATACTAAAGTTTTGAAGACTAAAGAGTAAGTTGGGAAGGAAACATCTTGGACTCTTTTTAATGTCTAGATTAACAATTTGGAAGATTTCCCAAGCCTAAAACAAAATTGCTCTATATAGGTAGGGAGAACGGGTTGGTAATAATGTATAGTGGTACTGATATAAAAGAAATTAGTTATCTCTATTAATTTGAATCTTAACACTTATAACTTATTACAAAAAAAACAAATTAGCTTGGGCATAAGTATATTCGATGCATATTAATATGCTAGCCTAGGTTTGCATTTGAGGTACAATATAAATTTTAACCTGGGCATAACCGTGATCATTATTCAATGTAGTTTAGAAACTAGCTATAAAAATACATTATTAACTTACACATATCTCTAATGCAAGAAACGNAAATCCAAAATCTCGTTAATAATTTATTGCATTCTAAATAGATTTTAACACAGTATATAATCCTTCTGCAAAGATTGGAATGTTAAACCTTCAACAAGGTAATAATATTACTTAAGTCCATGTACTGCAGGCCCAACCATAACAAGTGCATACAATATTAAAACTTTAGTGGATTCCATGTGGTGAACTGTCGATGGAAGAAGGGTTTGGCATAAACTCTAAGCACATAACTACTCAGGTTGCTCTAAAATCACAGTTTTGTTTCCAACATTTGGACTGCTTGGGTGTAGGTAAGAGCTAACAAGATTCAGACTTCTTGGTCTCTGCAACACTTGCTATGGCTGTAAAATCTCATGGCCTTAATAGGTCTAGAGTTCTGATTCTTTCCACCATCGTTTTCAGTTGAGCTGGTTGCTAAGACGCGGTTTTCTTCTAGCAACGCCATGGCGTTTTTAGCAGGTTTTCTGTTGGGCTCTCCATCATTAAAACTTTCTTGAGCTCATCGCTTACACAGGTTTTTGTTTTCTTGAGGTGTTAACTGAGTTGAAGTTCTGGTTTTATACCACGACCGTGAGACAAAAGGAATATACTGGTAAGCTGTTTTCAAAATCTTCCAACATCTTATTTTTCTTTAGTTTATTTTTTTTAAACTAAACTCAGCAATTTACTAACAGTGCAAATGTTGTGTTTTGATTGAAAGGTAGGTAAATTTCTGGTCAAAACCAGTCATAGGTTGAAGGAAAAAGCTTCGAAGTTGAAGGGCAATGAGAACGACTTCGGGTAAGCCTCGGATTCGACCCTGAGGAACCCTTTTTTGTTGGTATGCATGAATTACGGTGATGTCGATGGTGTTAAGGGTTTATTAATGTGGTGTTCATTCTTTTTGTATTGAGATTGTGGGGCCATCTAAGGTTTAATCCCTTAAGGTTTTGTAAAAGGCTACGACCCATGTAAAATCGATTCTTTTTATCAATAATGATTACGGTTACAGGTTTTGTAATTGTTTATGATTTATTGTAATTACTGAGTTTGCACGCCACCTAGGCTTGGATAATTCGTAGATTATGTTATTTGCATTGATTGGACGACTTGGCTCAAGTGAGCTGTCACATCCGACGATCGTTCCATTGGTGCAAATGGTCAGGCAAATAGGTCCCAACGTTTTTAAGTGCCAAAACTACAGCTTAAGGTACAATGTTGTTATTAAAGGTTTCCTTTTATAGAAAAAAAAATACGCTGTGTGGTTAAGATTTTAATAAGAAAACTCTGTTAAATAAAAAAAATCACTTGTTACATTTTACACTATGGCTATGAATTGATAAAGCTATTATTACGATTCTTATTGTGTATCTGTCTTGTAAAGATTATTTAGGGTTTTTAATTAAATAAACAATTTTAAAACGAGATTTTCTTCCTATCTCTGAAATTTGGTAAAAATAATTGTTAATATAAACAGGTTTTCTTTTTTATTAAAAGAAGTGTATTTTATTCTTTGACCTAATTTTAGTTGGATACCAGTCACGAAATCTTATGTTCTATATAGATATAAAGTTTTTATTTTATTTTATTTTATTTTATTTAAGGATAAGGGTTTTTAGAGGATGGTTTAAACTCTTAGGAAAAGGTTTTAGTATCAAACTATTTGTTTACAATCTTAATTACTATTATTTGATTTATATGCTATCATACCGTAGTTCTGAGTCTAATGACGGTCTTTTACGATTTTACTGAGTTGGGGTTTTAAAAGAAATAGTTTAGGCTTCAACTCTGCATTACTTCTAGTAATATAACTATATTATTTGTTTAAGATTTTAGGAAATAAAAGTACTAAATTAAACAAAAGGTTTTCTTTACTAAGTAAAACAATTTGTTTGTATTTTAGTAATTATTTATATTTTATACTATCCTATACACAGTTTACTATTTGTGTAACCACAGTTTTACTATAAAAGACTCATATTAATATTCTAGAGATTTTTTCATAAATGTTTAATTCGTGGAAAAAGAAATCATTCAAGATAAATAGCTGAATATACCGTAAAAGATTTTCCTAATTAAGAAGCTTCAAATCATCTTAATTCATATATAATCAATCCTATTTGCCTCTA
>LPNX011165685.1:45713-85066 GCA_001517045.1 Pseudotsuga menziesii | reverse complement strand
CTTGGTTCAAGGAAGCAAGAAATTCAAATCAAAAGAGAAGCAAATTGTGAAGAAGCCAAAGTCAGAAAGTGAAGATGAAGATTCATATGAAGATTTAATGAAAAAAGATAAGAAGAAAGGGAGCACATCCAAGTGTTATTATTGAAGCAAGGGTTTTCATTCAGAGAAGAAGTGTTTCAAGAAGAAGATGGACATCATGTCTCAGCTTCTTGAGAAGCACAAGATCGAAGTTCCAGATGAACTAGAAGAGCCTGCTGATTCCTCAGAACAATGTCATACTGCGCAGTTCCAAGGTGATATAAATTATGCTTTGAGTGCCAGAGTTATCTCCTTTTCTCATGTCTCTGATATAGATTTATCCTCTGATATATCAGAATCAGAAATATCAGAACCTTTCTTTGATGATCCTCCTCTCAGTCTACTAGATTCATCTCCCAAAAATTGTGATTTTTCACTAGATATTGACTTACCTTTGAGCAGCTCTTCCTCACAAGCTTGTATGTCTGATTTAGAAGATTGTTTGCAGGCTGATATGCATGTCATGACACATATATTACCACCATCCATACCATATACCATACCTATGAATAATCCAAATACTATACAAATCCCAAGATCACCTATTGATTCCTCATTGGTCTCTTATGCAGTGATACTTATCTTGCATGGTTTGAAGTCTTTCCTATATTTCATTGGCTGGTTATACATGTCCTTAGTAATATTTGGACTGATATTAAACATGTTTGGATCTGTTCTAAACACTTATGTTTCAGATCTTATGCCCATCCATCATTCAGATTTTTACACCTATCAGTTTTCCCCAGTTGTTCATAATTTTCCTAGTCTAGCCCTATATCCTCATGGAGCCACTGAAGCCTTTGTCTTTGCTATTCCATATGCTAATGTTTCTGATATATCAGTGTTTTATAAGCCTCATATCAGATCTATACAGGTGCTACAGAATATTGGAAGATATACATGTGATTCACATCACAATTTTGCAGCTATTCAGGGAATTGGGTGTGAAATAAATTGCCTTATTTTTGTACTCTTTGGGAAGGAGTATGCATAGATCTCTTTTCCATTTCAGGTTATGTTTGCAGATCAGAGTTTGACAGCAGCAAGAAGCATTCAGATAACGCTCCCACTTCATCAGATGATGAGATACAAGGAGTCTCTCCTCTTCCTTCTTGCAGGTTCTACACTCCAGCACATGATCATGGAGTTCATGATTTCTTCAACAAGTCTTCCATCCAGAAGAAGTTCACTCAGCTGATTCAAGTGAAGATAAGGATATGTTGAAGTCATACATATTTCAAATTTTGTGCCTTGTCCTATCTTGAGGGAGGATTTTCCCCATGTGGTTTTGCCTCTTTCCTCACTTTTCTGGACATAATTATTGTAAAAGGGTGACCATAGCCTTGTTGCTGGGCCCTATATGCATCCATATTTTTTTTCATACCATCATAAAGTCAGACTTATAGGGGGGTGTTAGAATATATTAAACCCACTCACAACTTAGGATAAAATAATTAATCATTATTTGATTAATTATTCACCCACTAGCTTAATTAGGTGGCACCTTAAAGTCAATGCATGCCATCTATATCCTAGGAATGAGTTATTTCTGATTCTGGGTTCATCTAGAATTAGTATGCAGGACCTTATAGCAGATTCTACTTTTTTCTGCTTTTTCTGCTTTTTCTGCTTTTTCTTGCTTTTCTATGGATAAGATAAAAGCTAGTCAACTAGGAAACTGGGTGCTTTTGTTTCCAACCCATCCTCCATTAGTTTTTCTCCATTTTCTAGGATTAGCATGTTACTTCCATCTCCTTGACAACTCACTCATGCTTTTTCCAACTCGTGAGGTCCTTGATAGATTTAGCAAGTGCTTTATCCACCTATGGGGGTTTGCTATATTTGGATAAGTCAGCCTTTTTGAGCTTTATGAGTTGTTTCCATACAATTCGACTTTCCTATGAGGGAAGATCTATTTATGTACTCTATTATTCATAATTATTCAATGGAAGGATACACACCAATATTCATCTCTTCATTCATGTGATTCAGTCTCTTTTCTTCTCTCTTATTTTCCTGTGTATGCTTGTGAGAATTCTTAGTAGCAAGATCTATTTCCTGTGCTTCTTTTTAGCATCATTGCACATAGCATTGATATATTATTTCTACACTAAACACCTTTTGTACTAGAGTACTTCATCTTATAATGAGTGGAAAAATATAGATAGGGATTTTTTATTCATTAATCCATTTTATCTAAATCTAGATTCATTTATTATGTTAAACAAATACAAATAAATTGCTTGATAATAATGGAGACTTGAACTATCTATTTGTAGCTGCAAGTATCTAAGAAAATCAGTAAAACCAATATTGACTACTTTTCATTCCATTACTTTTACTTGCATGAAAATAAATAAAATAACACATTGGAACCTGATAACTTGTAGATTAGACAAACAACCCAAGGAGCCCGTTCCACCCAACCTTTCCTGAAGATAGCTCGCCGCTTGTCTTAGGACCCCGATCTTGTCCACTGATCCACCACGTTGAAAGTACTAGGTGAGAAATGGGATTAAACCCCCCTGAAACTCCGCAGAAGTATTTAACAACGGTAATTTTTTCCTCAATAGTAAAGACCTCAGCCAACAAGCTGCACTAGTTCTGAAACAGTCTTAATCACTCAAACCACTTCTATATTTCCCCTCATCGAATCTCTTGTGTACAATTTCTCAACTTCAGAAATTTCACAAGGAGAACAAGCTCATGCTGAATTCGATGGGTAAATATATGCATGCCTAGGTCTTTTGGTTAGTTTTTCACTTAATGAGCCACCTGCTCTTGTTCCACTTTCTTCGGGAACATGACCACAAAATTAGGGAAGTTCCCCTTGCAATAGCTAGAAGTGGTTGAGGATGTTGCCATGTGTCAAGTTTCTCTCACCCCAGTCTATTCCACCTAGTGGGCTAGTGGACACTCATTCAATAACCTCCTTATGCTATTTGTCTCATATTTTATTTATTAACTAATAAAATATTCATCATAATTAATTACAGTCATCTTTGACCCCACATGGTCAATAGTCATAAACATTACAATAAAAATAAAATATAATGTCTTCTTTAAACATAAAATGTTATTGAAATTGGGGTACTTGACATGTAATGATAGAAAATCCAACTGGTATGTTGGTAGACTCTATGTCGAATTCGGGTATTTAATGAATGATTTAGTCATGATGATTGAATTGATGTAATAATGATGACATGTGAGTTGAATTGACACTATAAGGAAGCTCGCTATGGTTGGAGGACACCATTGTTCAAACTTGAATTATGTTAAGTTGTAGAAGCTACCAAGTGGTCAAGAGGGTCGTTGAGGAAAACTAAGCTGAGTAAGGAAGTTGCTCAGGCTGGAAAGGGTGTAAGATTTATAAATCGAGAGGAGAGTTGGTATGATATGCAGAAAATCTAGACATCGTTGAGATTTTGAGTGAGCGATATTTACCGCTCAGACAAGTCGCAATTGAAGAATAAGTTGCAAGTATGCGGGCTCGCTCATCAACAAAGAGGAAAACGTAGAATCCCATCTCCCTAGTACCACAAAAGCAACAAACCAGAATGACCAAGAGGGAGCATGAAGAGGATATACCACAGATGGGGCCATTGAGCCCTGAAGCTATGGATTCTGTTGCTAGAGCAAGGTTGTCTATCAAGGACATCCCTGGCTACACCTCTCCTAGTTGGTATGGGGCGCAGGCCAGGAAACCCATGAAGAATCAGAGATGGACTAGAGTTCTTTCCCCATTTTACAAAATCTGTAGGAACAGGGATTGGGATCAAGTTCCGGGAGTCTAGGTTGAGCCTGAATGAAAAGAATCACAAGGTTCTGAGAGCTGGAATGGTTTTTAGTGTGGCACTTGGGCTTCAAAATTTGTAGTTGCAGACCGTTGCCTTGGATGTCAACAGACTGTCCACCCAGATGCCAGTATCAATGCAGCAAGGGGCTAACCAAGAATTGGTTGATAAACGTAAGAGTATCAACGACTAGTATTTGCGGTCGAAGGAAAAAGTAGCTACCGTGCAAAAGCAGGTTGAAGAATTGTGTCAAGTTAAGGAGAAATTGACTGTCTCGGAGAAGGCACATGAGGAGTTGTAGCAGAGAGTCATCAGTGCAAAGGAAAGGAAGCATCACAGTGTATAGTAAGACGTGGATCGAGGGTGAGCCACAAGATTGTGTTGGGGGCCTATTGGCAGAGGTTTTGGGGTCGTTCAGTCATACAACATTGCGGATGTTGTGCAAGCTCAGAAGACACCGCTCAAGTGAAATATGGTGCGCAAAACGAAAGATAGACTATTTTAAATATTTTATGTCACTTTTTCTACTTTTGGACCATATTTTGTGGATGTTGGTAATTAGTCGGTAGAATTAGTTAGAAAATTGTCCAAGTGGACCATGAATGTAAAGGTGCAAACCTATAAATAGAAGAAGAATTGTGGATATAATGATAATAAAAAGAATCCTAGACTTAGAATTGAGAGTTGGAGACTCAATTGAATTGTTGTCTGGTTCTGTGATTGATTGTGCATAATTAATATGAGAAGATGAAGGTTGATCTGAAATATTGTTATCTTTTTGTCTCTCGCTGTATTTTTATTTATGTAAATCCAATGGTGAATGTGTGCGACATGGATCTATGATGCGATGTTTATTTCTTATGAATGATGTTAGCTTTCTAGATATGTTTGCACAACAACATGGCTATTTATGTGATGAATAAATGATGTGATCTTTTAAAGAGTAATAATGAATGGTTCTACTGATGATTAATCGACTGATTAGATCTGATAGATAATTTGATGAATTGTCGATGCCCATATTCCTCTTCTATTCTACGGAAACTTGGTTCTGTCAACCCTCCCTCGAACATCTCGGGTGAGACTTCATCCGCTTCGCGGGTGTTGCTGGACAAGGTAAAACCTATCTGGTCCAGTGATCAGGGATATCGCAGCAAGCTGAGCATCGACAGAGTGGGAACCCCTGTTGAATGGGTTTTGTTGGTCGGTTTTGCACCAACATGTGATGTGACTGAGAGAAAAATGACAAAACGTGTTTTGGGGAATTCCTTCACAGTGTGATTATAGTATGGTCCTAGTGTTTTTTGAACCAACGTAATGACCCATGGTATTTATATGTGGTTTTTTTACCCATTCTATTTTTTAGGGGGTTTGGCCCTTTTTGGGAGAGAGTGGGGATAAATACTAATAAATGATCATCATCCTATCATTTATGGGAAGTAATAATGATGTTTTGGACGATTTTTAGTGGACACACAATTGTGAATGTCAATAATGAAGGAAATAGGATGGGAACAATGATGTAGGACTATTGTTAGACCACAAAGAGCTACACAAACACTTTTTAGTCTTAACAAATCTAGGGATGAACTGCTCTAGTTGCTCAAATGGTGAAATTGAGTCAAAATTGGATATTGTAATCATGAAACCAATATGTAAGTCCCTAGGTGAGAGATTTATTTTATGGATAGGGTAAATATACTCTAATCCCCCCCCATAAGCCTAAATTGGTGAATCTAATGCACCATAAATTGTGTCCTATAAATTTTTAGTCACGTGTTAGGTACCCAAGTACAAAATAGAATCTCATACAAATGAGTCAAGATGGTAAACCTCATAAATAAAAAACCTAAAAAAAAGAGTGTTGAGTGTGTAGACCAAGTAGCTTACTCTGAAAATGCCTTTTATCTCAAGGAATCTTGCAACTTTGTGAACCACTTCTCTATGAAGGACTTCGTGAACATGCCTACAATATTTTGTGGATCCAAGTCCCTTCTTATCTTGTAAGGAATGTGATCCCATTCACAAGATCCAAACACTTTGAAGTGCTTGACTACTATTTTTTTAAGGCTTCGAGCTTCGAATGGAATAACTCCTTTCAAGCCTTTATGACGAACTCTATGATATATTGAGGAAAACATTTAGAAATTGGGGTAAGTGAAGGGAGATTAATGATATCTTCATTAATAAGAACTTTATTTGTGACAAGTTCTCTATTAATTGAGTGATATATTTAAACCTGTGTATTATCTCTAATAGCTTGATTTATAACAAGTTATCTAATATGATGTAAAAAACTATTGATCACCTGCTCATCTGAATTTGTAAAAGATTAAATTCCAAGTTGAATGGATTATTTGAATATGTGCATCTCCCAAGATAGTAGGGCTGTTGCATGGATCTACGGAATAAAACATGTCATTGGATGGGTCCATGTGATTTGAAGTTTCAGAGTCCAGGATCCATGAGAATGGAGATGAAACAAAAAATGTTGCAATTGCATGACCTGAGTCATTTTGTGGTATTTCATTTTCCTTGTTGCACTTCCCCTCCTCTACTTATTCATTAAAGCTCTTGTACCTACAATATTATTCTCTATGTGGTCCCTTCCTGTAGTATACACATAATTGATGGTCCTTCTTGATCTTTCCATCTTCAAAGTATGAGTTTTTGTATGAAACTATTGGATTTGGCTATTCATTTCCTTTGAATTTGTGTTTATGCTTGCTCATCTTCTTGCTTCCTTTATTGGTTGCAAGGGCATACTGGGCCATTGAGGGCCTTCAAAATCCCATTTTATCGATCTTATCTTGCTCTTGAATAAGTGATGATGCAAAATTTTCCAATGTAGGAATCTTCCCTATATGAGCAAGTACCAACCTTGTTGAATGGAGTGAGGAGACAAAAACAGAATAATCTAGTCCCAATTTTGATAGAATCGACAAAATTAATTGATCATTGTATTTCTATATTTTGCACATCTTGAGTTGAAGTAATATATATCTAGATTTTATGAAGAATTTTTGGATTGATTCAAAATTATTAGGGCTTGGATTGAGAAGTTCAATATTTTCTTGTTGACCTCCCATCTCACCCTGCTTCCCAAAAATGATAGAAATCTTGGTCCATATTCCATTTGGGTAATTTTCAACTTCAAGTACAAGATCAATGAGATCCAGAGATACTGATTAACATAGCAATCCAAAGTATTCATCCATTCTATTCAAATATTTTAATTTCTCTACAATTGAATTAAGATCGTTCTTTATTCCCATAGTGACCCTATGAAGTTCCTTGATTCACAATAGAATTAATTCTTGATTTCCATTCAGAGTAATTAAAGGGGGTAAGTAATTGTGTAAGATAAAACTCCATTCCAGCTTCTGCGCTCCTACAAAGTCTCTTCAACCTACAATCTTGTATACAAACTCTTTTAGAGTCCCTAATGCTATGATAACATGTGAAATTTTTTCAAGCACAACATTTAAAAATTAAAGCAAGTTATAATACAATTTAGGAAGTGATTAAACAAATGAGAAAATCATGATATTCATTAACCACATAGAAGAGTTGAAAATTCTCTAAAAACAAACCCTTTATTCCATTACCTATTTCATTGTATTTACAAATAATGAATCAATGTTTAGATATAGGAATTTCAAATCAGTAATTAGAAAGGAAATTCAAAATTCTCATTAATGCATGTCAACTTATTTATAGATTAACTCGAGCTCAAATGCACTTAAGTAGACACACAATATCTTAAAGAAAAGTTAACAAGATCATAAGTCACCGAGATGGACAAGTGGAGGATTAGATGCCTAAAAGTAAGGATCAATTGCATGACACATTCATGCACGAGAGGAATCTACTCAAAATAGTCAAAGAGGGTGCTACTAGCTCAAAATATCAAAGTAGCTCACTTGTGGCCCTTGATTAATGGATCTAACTCCCTATAATCACTCTTACTCCCTTGAATCTAGGGACGAAGCACTTGATATTTTGATGGGAAAATTGAGTCAAATTTGAAACATTCTGATCATAAAACTAATATCTAAGTTCCTAGGTGAGAAAGTAATGTTATGAAGAAGGTAAATATACTTTAATAGTTACTATCTAAAATAACAATAATATTATAAATATAATTTATCTTAACTTTAAAAAAAATTATAATGCCCTACTTTTTTTTAAATAATAATTAAGTAGCTCGAATGAGTAACAAGTTACACATGCTGGATGAATATTAACATATTTAGGATCATACAAAAATTAACACAGGTTAACAACATATTTAATCTTGTGTCAATATACAATAAGCATTTCTTATATGAGAGGTGCTTTTTAACCAAGCATATCGAAGTCGATGTACTGCCTATCTAAACAATTACCCTTGCTTCCGTTACTTTCCTCCATAATATATAATATATATATATATATATATATATATATATATATATATAACCTAGGTAACCTTTTAACCCCCATAGGTACGAGTCCACTTATTTCTCTTCCCACCAATGATTTATACTCCTCGGATCATATCAACGTTAGAGTATGACTTTAATTTGATTAATATGTTTTAAGGTGAAATTTTGTTCTAAAATTTTATTTTATTTTTAGGATTACTCAATATCGATATTGAGTAATATTTTAAATTTATATTAAAACATTTATAAAATAAAATTTAAAATATTACTATTACATAAATAATGAAAATGATAGATGGTGATGGAGGTGTTGGAAGTTAGGTGTTGGAGAAGTGATGAAGTGTTGGAGATTGGCAGTTGAAGCTTCATAGAAGTCTTGTGTACTCTCAAGATAGATGATTGATGAAGATGGATGATTAATGAAAGTATGTGAAATATTTACTTTTATAAGTATGTTATAATAAGGAGTGAAGTGATTGATGAAGAGGATATCGATTTAACTAAAGACCTATACAAACAAAAACAAGCCTAACGATCCCCTTCCATGCACTTTTGTCCAGTAGTTTATGCAAGCAAATCTCTTCTCTGTGGGTGTGGATCCATTTGATCTTGAACCCTATATGCCATAGTCTAATATGCAATGGAATGAATAGTGAAATCTCATCTAGGGTTATAGGTTGTCACCAAGTCTTCTTGGAATTAATGACACATCACTTCTAAATGATCCTCACTCGTCTCATCTACTTTAAAAACTACTTAATTGTGGCATGTGCAAAGAAAACTATCCACATCCACCTCATTCAAAGTGACACGCAACACAAATCTAGAGGTGTGAGATCATAACTAGAGTGGTGTCTAAGCAACTATAGAGCATGCTCTATACCTTTGGGTGTGCACCGTTGAATCTAAAATCTACATCTTGGAGTGTGTGTTACCGGATCCAAAGTTATTTAGATAAAACAGTTCACACCCCAAACTGTAAAGCATTGAATGGTTTGGAGTCATAGGTTCTTAGTGATCACCTTGGATAGTTATATGTATCACATCCCCATTTCTTCTTTGGAATAGGAAAATAATATTTCGCTCCCTTATATTTGGTTTTAGATTATATTCCCTATTAGAGCTCTAGGTCTCAATCATATGGTTTGGAATTTGTTGATCCCTAGACCCTGCTAGTTCTATTATCACAAGTCTTGACCTAGCTTCTCTCTTTGGATACCCTGCTCAAGAGGAGTTTGAGGAACCAGTTGCTAATCCATCCCCTACTACAATGGAGACTTTGTTATCAATTGGTAACAACCATCAAAAAAATAGGTGGTAAGGATGAATACAATCCTATTCAATATAGTCATGGGAGAAAACATAAAACTTAAGGAAGCCTAGGATATGGGAAACAAAACGTTGGTTGGTCGGGTCAATGGCAAGAAACTTTTTAAGGATCCATAATTTTCTTAAAGTGTAAAAAAGTTGGTGAATCTTACTAATTCTTAAATTTCCAACCATAAAATGTTGGGTGACATTTTTCTAAAAGATTCAAATTTCTAATGTTTTATATAGTTCTTGGTCAATTTTAGCGATTTTTAGAGTAAAATAAATTATCATATGGAATTTGGGTGGATAATTTTAGGAAAAAACTTGAAATTTATTAAATTCTTTCTAGAAATAAAAAAGGTAAAAATTATCCCATGGGTTAAATTTTGCCCCTATATTTTTTCTTGGCGAGTGGCTGTCGATTTTGATTCAAGCATTAATATCTTAGGAATACAAGTAATACAACTAAGATTGGGCTACCCTGGGAAGTGCTTCTAGCAATTATTGGAGTGGATCGCTATGCCATTTAAATGATCTCTACCTATCACGTACTATATGGAAAATTGCTTAGATCCCATTCTTGTTGCAAACAAGGACACCATATTTTTATGCAAGGTTAGAAAGGGTAATCCAATCTATTGCATGGGTTAGAAAGCCTATGTTTCCCTGATTTTAGTAGTTGAAGGGAGCATTTGCAAATATCAAATATTTTGTGGTGAACATTTTTTTAACTGGCGTGTCGTACAAAACATCTAGAATCTAGATGGTTGCAACAATGTTAGCTAGGGTGTATATCAAGTAATGATTGGATGAATAGATTGTTATCCATGGAGGAGGCATATACCAATTCCATCCATTTAACTATGAGCACGTCCCTTTTTTTTACGAAGTTAATGCTATAAGTACTAGAATTTGGGTATGGATTGTTTGCTTCCACATTGATGGAAAAAATGGGTGAATACAAACCAAAAGATTGTGATGTCAACATCATCGTCCAAAAATTAGTTCAAGTTTTTTCCAATAGAAGGGAATTCAAACAGAAAAGATGCCAAGGAACCCCTCTTGATTTATTCATTTTGATGTTGAATTGAACCCATCCAAGATGGCTACTTTCTTGGAGGGGTTTGATAAGTCAACCCCTCGACAAGGAAAGGTTGTGATGGTAAACTAGAAGTTTCACAAGAATTGTTCAAAGGTATGGTTGAGAAAAAAAACATTTTTCTTTCTTCAATTGATTCTATTAATTCTGTAAAATTGGTGTCCCTAGATAGTCCTTAGCTGGGTTCTCCCTATAGCCCATATTAGATGATGTTTAGAGTATTTCCTTTCTAGGATGTCTAGATTCAAAACCCATCATCCCTTGCAATCCCTCCCTTCCCTTTCAAGTAAATAAAAATATCTATCTACATCAATCTCCTCTTATCCATCGATCAAATTTAATGACAATTAAAAAGAATTCCTTGTGTTCTAAGTAAAAGACATTTTTTTCCACAAAAAAAAATCGTAATTTTATTTATATAAACATAATTACATTCATATGGACCAATATCAGATATTGTCCATTGTCAAAATATCACTGACAAAATATTACACAGATTCTAACATAATGTCATAGCATAAAGAATTTACATTACAGGGGCATCAATATACCCATTTTCTTCAAAAATATCAGTCACACTCGACTATCCTTAAGCCAAAATCAGTTTAAAAAAAACCAGTCCATATCACTCTTCAAATATATCCATTTCAAATATGCACCAGCTACACAGTAGACAACCAGAAGGCCTTTGTCAAATGTGCATAAAAAATAGTTAAAGAACCAAAGCATCTACTCATGAGGTCATCAAAAAGTCCATCATTTTCAAGATTAACATCCAAAAAATTACAAATATACCACAGATAACATCAAACTCCTCCATTTCCAGCCCATAACAAAATGCATAGAAGTTCAAATAGAAACAAGTATACCCCAAGTCCTCTTCGGGGGTGCTAAAAAAACATAATAGATTCAAAGCAATCAATTTCCCAATGCTCAGTAATCTTCCAAGACCTAGCCAAATCATTAGATCCATATTTTTCTAAAACATCAGCAAGAGTGTTTCTTTCTCAGTAAATGTGTTTAAAATCCACTAACTCAAACATATCAAAAAATCTGATGACTTCAAGAAGAATCTGTGCAAGCTGAATATTCTGAATTCTGTACTTACCAGTGACCCAATTGATAGCAAGCTGAGAGTCACCAAAAATATGCAACATGTAAAGATTTTTATCGAAAGCCAAAGTGAGAAGAAGATTTAATCCAAGAAGCTCAGCTTAATTGTTAGTTCCATAACCCAATCCTGCTTTAAAGGTAAAAAATGATCATCAACTATGAAAAGCAAGCCACCTGCTCCATCGATTTTTGGATCTCCTACTGTCGATCCATCAAAATATCCCCAAGGAAGAGATTTGTCAATAAATCCCTCTACAACCATGTCTGATTCTAACCACAATTTTATCTTGAGGAAAATAACTCATCAAATCCAAACAGAGAGATGAAACCTAAGAAGGTGATAACAAATAATCATTAAAAAAATTATGGTTTCTTTCCTTCCATATGAACCATAACACAATTACAGGTAAAAACCTGATGTGTTTCACTTCCCCATTAAAACACCAATTCTCCAGACAAGAGATCACTGAGTTTCCATTCCATTAATTTTTTAGTTGTAACTTGGACTCAAGTTCAAACCAAACACTTCTGGAAAAGGAACAATCCACACTCAAATGAAAGTTGGAATTTGATTCCATTTTGCATAAGTAACATTTCCCTGGTCCTTCCCTTCCATTTCTACAAATAATATCCCATGTTAAATCCTTATCAGATAATAAAAACAAGCAAAATACTTTTTACTTGAGGGGACATTTGAACTTCCAAAGGACCTTCCACCACCAAGAAAATTCTACCTTGTTTCTGTCCAAAACTAACTAAAGATATCCAAATTTTGGAGAATACTTCCCATATTTTGACTAATTCCAGATCAGAATATCAACATCACTTGATAGCCTGACATGAATAGCTTTTGAAATAGTCAGATAACCATTCCAACAAGTAACATCCTGCTAGTCTACTAAGCCAATCGAATTAGCTGAAAGCCATCCCTGCTCCAGCAACAGAGACACACTAGGTGATCTGGATTTATGTGAGAACAAAATGAAAGAGAATATATATATTCAAATGCACAGATATATATGGTGATCAACATAGTAATACAGTGAACTCAGATTCTATTAAATGAATGAAATAGAACAAATTGTAAAACAAAAGTGGCTAGAATGGTGGTAGTTGTATCTCTGAGAAGAGACGTGGAGGCTACACTCACTCATGACAAGCTGAATAAAAAATGAGGCCAAAGGGGCCTATTTATAATAAGAATGAGGTGATAACCCCAACAGTCCAAAACATAACCCTAGAAGATGAACCGCCATAAAGTTTGTGGCCCCATGGTGGTAAGTTGAACAGTCAACTTCCCAGGGTCATAAATTTTGCATACGATCTCCGATTTGGGCATTCGATAGCTCATTGGAAAGGTATATCTAAGATTTAAAACTTTTTTTCAACCAAATGAATGCCAATGGCAACCATTTGGCCCCGAATCTCCAAAATACGTCGTTTAGGGCCTTAAAATTGCCCCGAAAGTTTAGGACTCGAAAAATTGCATAAAATTACAAGAAAATTATCAACATGAGAAACTATTTTGAGCCAGTGGAATAGGTGGGTGGCCACCTATACCCATCTGGATCATTCCTCCCCCCTTAGGAAGCAATGGTCTCCATTGTGTTGAGTGCCCCCATCAAATGGGGAAAATTCTGCTGAACTTGACTCTTAGTGAGCCACTTGCCTTGGTGGAGGATTTGCCCTGCTTTGACAACTCAATATAGTTGGATATTTTGCTGATGGGTGCCTTTAACTTGTCTTTTCATTATCTGATCAATGGTTTCTTGCTCCATGCAGTCGAGATTAAGCTCTGTAGGTTTCAATTGTTCTACCACATCCGAGGTGTCCAACAGTGGTGCAAAATATGGTCGAAGTAGTTCCACATTGAATATTGGGTGCAAGCCAAGGAATGGAGGAATTCTTAATTTGAAAGCATTATCACCAACTACCTTGGTGATGGTTTATGGCCCATATCAAAGTGGATGAAGCTTGTGATGGGGTCCTGTCAGCCTCTCTTTTTGTAAATGCAACCAAACCTTATCCCCAACCTAGAACTTGTGTGGAACCCGATGTTGGTCATGTCGCTGCTTGTATTTAGTATTGGACTTCTCCAGAATGTCATGGACCTATTGGTGGATGTGATGGATTCGTTCAACAAATATGATGGCCTTATCAACCTCGGCCTAAGCATGGGAATATTCCTCTTGTGTGGATACAAGGGGTAGAGCTACATCAATTGAGGCCAATTGTTGGAAGCCCAAGCACGCCTAAAAAGGGCTGTAACCGGTAGAGATATGCAGAGCTTAGTTATAACTATGTTGAACATAAGGAAGGATCTCATCCCATGTGCGGGGATGTTTAGAATTGTACATTCTCAAAATATGCACAATCATTTGGTTGACTACCTTTATTTGTCCATCAGTCTGGGGGTGGAAGGCAGTCGATTTGGTGAGCTTGGTATCCATCAAGGAACATAGACTAGACCAAAACGTGCTCAGGAACCTACTATCCTGATCTGAAATTATAGTCTGTGGTAGCCCAAAATGAACCCAAACATGCTGAAAGAATAGCTATGCAGTGGCTTCAGCAGAGATGCCCTTTTTACAAGCTATCAGAATGGCCATCTTAGAGAAGCAATCCACAACCACAAAAACATAGTCATTACCATGCTTAGTTGAAGGTAGTCCTGACATGTAATCCATGGATATGGATTCCCATGGCCCATTTGGATTGGGAAGGGGAGTGTACAACCCTTTCTTTTTAATAGTTGGTTTTGCGATGGCACGGGCAGTGCATGATTTGATATATCTGTCAACTTCTTGTCACAATTTGGGCCAATAAAAATACTTCTGCAAAACTACCACTGTCTTCTCAATACCAAAGTGCCCTACCACTCAACTATAATGTGCCTCCCAAATCATCTTGGCACGCTCGCTTGAAGGAACACAGAGATGGCCCAGGTGGCATAACAATCTTTCCTGAAGATGAAAGTATGCAACTGGTGTACCTACACATAATGATTAATAGATAAGGGCACGATTGGGATCATTTCCATATAGTTGAGGCCATGCAGAGGTCTCATGGCCACAAGAGTTGAGCACCGTTGTTAATGCCACCATTGGAGTTCAACTGAGGCAATCGGTGACTCGATTAGTGCTGCCCTTCTTATATTTAATGTTCAGGTGGAACTACTACAAGTAAGTGGACCAGTTTTGGTGGTGGTCATTCTGTAACTTTCCTTGGATTTGCATGAATTGAAAGGGCTTATGATCAGTGTGGATGACTGTTTCTTTTCCAAGGATGTAATGATTCCATTTGCGGTAGGCTTGGAAAATGGAGTACATTTCCTTGTCATTGGTGGGGTACTTGTGGACTGTATCCGAAAGTGTCTCACTGTGATATGCCATGGGATGGCCATGCTGAGTGAGGACCGCACTAATAGCATAGTCTGAAGCATCTGTCTCGATCTCAAAGTGTTGTTGTAGATCTAGTAAGGTAAGGACAGGCGCCAAACATAGGCGCTACTTCAGCTCCTCAAATGTGTGTTGTTGTCGCTTGGACCAGATGAACTTGGCCTTAGATCCCCCTTTGGTCACCTGGGTAATGGACCAAGCAACATTAGAGAATCCCAACACAAATCTGCAATAGAAGTTTTCAAGGCCTAGGAAACTACGAAGCTCTATGAGATTTGTCGAGGTCGACGGATCGCGAATGGCTTGGATCTTGGCTAGATCTACATGAACTTCGTGTTTGTCCACAATGTATCCTAGATACTGAACCCTTTCCATGCCAAATGAGCACTTCTGTATATTGGCGTATAACTTGTGCTATCGTAGGGTGCTGAGGACCTGGTGGATATGCTGGAGATGTTCTGTCCATGTTGTACTGTAGATGAGGATATCATCTAGATATACGACCACAATGGAATTAGTGAATGGCCATAGAATGTCATCCATCATCCTCATGAAGGTTGCGGGATCATTAGTAAAGCCAAAAGGCATCACCAACCACTCAAAAAGGCCTTCCTAATATTTGAAGGCAGTCTTCTAGACATCGGTCTGCTCAATTGGCACTTGATGATAGCCAGACTTCAGGTCAATCTTACTGAAATACTTGCCCCCCTTGAGCTGATTGAGGAGGTCATTGATCTGGGGAATGGGATACCGATTCTAGACTATGATCTTATTTAGAGATCGGTAGTCAATATAGAGTCACCATGTACCATCTTTATTCTGTACCATCACAATTGGGCTCCCACGGGGTGAGGAGCTAGGTCGAATGTGCCCCTTTTTTATTAGCTCTTTAATCTGGCATTTGATTTCTTCATTCTCCATGAGGGAATGCCTGTAGACTAGACCATTAGGTAAAGGCACAACAGGTATCAAATCAATGGAATGCTTGACTTGACAATGTACTAGAACCCCAATAGGCATGGTGAAGATGTCTTTGTATGATTCCATAATCTTGTCCACCTGTTTCTGCTGCATAGAGGGATTCTGTGTGGAGGCGGTGGATGTTACTATGATCTTTCGTTCCCTCGTAGAAAGAACTATGAAGAGTATGAATTTACCTGTCTAGAGATTACCTTCCTACACTGTTTCGCTGTGATGAGAGACACTGCAGTAGCAGGAAGTGTCTCTAGTATCCTATAGAGTTTCTTCCCCAAAGTAATAATGACACTACGAGGCCTAGACTCATACATAGCATGGAATTTACACATATATGGTTTTGCTAAGATAACATCACAAAATTCAAGTGGGGAAACATTACAAATTACCTCATCTTTGAAGGGCTTAATACCCTAGGAGCGGCAACACTATTGACTGACGTGGATGTCTCGTCCATGGCTCAGCCAACCAATGTTGTAGGGTTGGGGATGCAGAACTGTTAGAAGCTTCAATATTTTGACAACCTCGGCTGAAATGAGGTTCTTCTGACTACCATTGTCGATAATGAAATGTAGAAGAGTCCCTTGCACCCATAGTTGTGAGTGGAAGAGGTGCTCCACTTCCTCTGGCTCCTCTAACTCTTCTACCTAGATCTTTGCAGTTGCTATTTTGGCACTAGGTTCTGCATCAATCATTTTCTTTCCCCTTTGTTTCTCTGCATTAGTGTCTAAGTCAGATTCTAGATCCGGGGATTCTTTCTTGGCCAACAATGAATGCTTTGAACGACATTCATTAGTGTTGTTCCAGGGGATTTTACGGAACTCGCATCACTTGCCGGTGTCCTTCTTCGATTTTCCATTACCCTTATTTGTTTGCATCTTTGACTGGCTGTCGGAAATTTTACCATCCTTTCTATGTCCTCTGGGTTGTGAGTTAGGGCCACTTTTTCTCGACTTCTACTACTGATTTGCAGACCCAAAATCCTGCTTATTCTTTTCCTTAAACTTTTGCTCGATTTTGACGCCATATCGGTAAGCTGCTCCTAGTGAGGATATGTCCATGAAATCCATCTCTGACTCAATGTACCAGTGAATCCCACTTCGGTATTTTAGAACCAAGTGTAGTTTGTAGTCTCTAATACCCAGCTCTGAGTGCATGGTATGGAATATATTAGTATACTCCATCACTGTTTGGTCTCTTCCCTGGTGCAATGTCGTCCATCGGGTGTATTGATCATCATAATTTTTGACAGGGTAGAATTCCTCTTTGACGGCATCGACCAAATATGCCCAAGTGGGTTCTGTTTCGAATATCTCAACGTCTTCCTTTTAATGCCTCTCGCAGTACCCATCCCACCAATCTTTGACATGGGGGAGGGACTTAAGGAGCACGAAGGTGATCTTTTCACTGTCGAATTTTTTTTGAATAGAGAAGTAACCCTCTAACAGACTTAACTATTTTTCCAAAGCATATGCATCTATCTTTCCTTCAAATGAAGGGATGTCAAAGTTAACTTGTACCTTGAAGGGAGTTACACCCCCAAAATGGCTGCTCGTTGAAGGTGCATCCGTTGCTGTCGTCATTCTTCGAAGGATCTGGGTGAAGTTATCCATCATCTCGTTCCTTTGTTGTGTGAGGGCTTCCTCGAGCAACATTTTAATAGGATCTCTTGCTCCATCATCTCTCTTTTATTCTCCCACCATCTGAGACTTCTTGGGACTATGAGAAGTATTTTCCCCAAGCTCAACTAGTTCGAGACCCAGCTCTCGATATTCGGATCTCGTCGGGGACATGCACCGAGAAACCATAAGAGCAGAAAGCTCTGATACCACTGATCTGGATTTATGTGAGAACGAAATGAAAGAGAATATATATATTCAAATGCACAGATATATATGGCGATCAACACAGTAATACAGTGAACTCAGATTCTATTAACTGAATGAAATAGAACAAATTGTAAAACAAAAGTAGCTAGAATGGTGGTAGTTGTATCTCTGAGAAGAGACGTGGAGGATACACTCACTCATGACAAGATGAATAGAAAATGAGGCCAAAGGGGCCTATTTATAATAAGAATGAGGTGAGAACCCCAAAAGTCCAAAACGTAACCCTAGAAGATGAACCGTCATAAAGTTTGCAGCCCCACAGTGGTAAGTTAAACAGTCAGTTTCCCAGGGTCATAACTTTTGCATACGATCTCCGATTTGGGTGTTCGATAGCTCATTGGAAAGGTATATCTAAGCTTTACAACTTTTTGTTGTCCAAATGCATGCCGATGGCAACCATTTGGTCCCAAATATCCAAAAAACGTCGTTTAGGGCCTCAAAATGGCCCCGAAAGTTTAGGACTCAAAAAATTGTAGAAATTTACAAGAAAATTTTCAACATGAGAAACTATTTTGAGACAGTGGAATAGGTGGGTGGCCACCTATACCCATATAGATCACAAGGACAACCAATGTCTTTAAGAAAATAAATTCCAACAGAGTGAAGTTTATCAATCAAACAAGATGGTAAAAGGTGTCTCTGTTTACAACCAACCCATGGACCCAGGCCAAGTCTAACATCTGCACCATTCCCAACCTTCTAGAAAAGATAGTTTCCAATAATATCAAAATACAAAAGGACGAGTTTCCAACAAATAGGAATACATCTTTTCTTTTTAATAGTAACTCTGATCCAATCCAATAAAGATAAGGGATGGACATATTTATGAATATCTATCTTCACCCAAAGAACCGAACCACGAATAAGGTTCCAAACACTCTTAGCAGCAAGAGATTTAGCAAAAACAACAGTTGTCTTCAACCCCCATCCTCCCAAAAAATTGGGCCAACCTAAAGCTTTCCAAGAGGTCCACAGTAATCCACAATAGTCAGAATTCCATGACCATAAGAATTTGAAGCATAACTTCCTAATATTTTCAATAATGCCCAAGGGGATAGAGAAATGCATCCAAAAGACTGTAATAGCCTCTAAAACAGATTTGACCATAGAATTGGAATAGGCTGCACCATTCCCAACCTTCTAGACAAGATAGTTTCCAATAAGATCAAAAGACAAAAGGACGAGTTTCCAACAAATAGGAATACATCTTTTCTTTTTAACAGTAACTCTGATCCAATCCAATAAAGATAAGGGATGGACATATTTATGAATATCTATCTTCACCCAAAGACCCGAACCATGAATAAGGTTCCAAACACTCTTAGCAGCAAGAGATTTAGCAAAAACAATAGTTGTCTTCAACCCCCATCCTCCCAAAAATTTGGGCCAACCTAAAGCTTTCCAAGAGGTCCACAGTAATCCAGAATAGTCAGAATTCCCTGACCATAAGAATTTGAAGCATAACTTCCTAATATTTTCAACAATGCCCAAGGGGATAGAGAAATGCATCCAAAAGACTGGAATATCCTCTAAAACAGATTTGACCATAGTAAGCTTACCTCCCTTGTACAACCATCGATAAATCCAATTCTTAGTTCTCTTTTCCACCTTAGCTACCAGCCAATCCCAATACTTCATAAGGTATCTGCTTGGTTTAAGATGAAAACCAAGATACTTCAAGCCAACCTCGTGTTTAGCAACAGAAAAGGAGAAAATATTCTTTAAAGAAATTAACTCAGAATCATACAGCCCAGAGTGCAATAAAGAGGATTTATCTTGATTTATCAACATCCGATATGCCTTACAAACGATTAGAAAGACCTCATACAGGGTTGATAATGATTGCTCAAAACCATCAAAAACCATGACAGTATCATATACAAATAGAACATGGTTTAACGAAATGTCATTACGAAAAAAATGCCATGAAAAACACCACAATATTTTGTTGTAAGTAAATACCTACCCAAACCTTCAAGTACAATGAGAAAAAGCAATGGGACAAAAGGGCATCCTTGCCTGAGCCCTCGAACAGATCTAAAGAAGGAAGAAGCTGCTCCATTAACCAATAAGGAAAAATACACAGAAGTAAGACTACTCATAATCCAGGTGATTAAAGGTACAACAAACCCCAGTTTAGAAATAATTACCCTAAAAAAAGTCCAGTTAACCGTGCCATAAGCTTTAGATAAGTCAAATTTTAAAACCACAGACTTCGGAATTTTACTGCAAATGGTATGCAGACCTTCTTGGATAACCTGAACAACATCATGAATCTATCTTCTAGGAAAGAAGCCAAATTGTTCACCTGATATATACCTACCAAGAACCTTCCTCAGATGCATAGAGATAATCTTACCAATGATTTTATAAATGAGATTGCATAATGAAATTGGCCTACAATCTTCAAAAGATTTAGGAAGATCAATCTTAGGAATCAAGGAAATAAGAGTAGAATTGAAAACAACAAGTATTTTGTGACACTTCCGAGAATCATCAACAACCCTTAATAATTTGAGACCTAAAACATCAAAGAGATCCCTGTATACCTCCACATGTATCCCATCCAGACCCAAACTCTTGTCATTTTTTCTTAAAGATAAAATAGATTGAATATCAACCAACGTAATAGGTATCATAAGGTCTTCATTCTCCTCAATAGAAGTAGGAAAATGCCAAGATATCTTCATAATATCAGAGAGATGATAATTCTTATCCTCTTGAAACAAATTCTTAAAATGGTGTACACCAGCCTTAGCAATAGAATCAAAACCTTCCACTAAGTTACCACCATCATCCACAATTTTGCAAATAGAATTTATATTCTTTTTGTGATTAGCAAAATTATGGAAGAAATAACTATTAGCATCCCCACATAAGAGCCAAATGGCCCTACTTTTCTGTCTAGCCTCATGTTTATGATCTAAAAGGATTTTTCTTTTGTGCGACTCCAACTCAACTAGAGAAATCTTATCCAACTCAGAATAAAAACCAAACCCCGTTTTATTAAAATAATCATCCAACAGAAGCTCAATCTCCACTAAATCGTTAGACTCCTAAGATTTTTTCTTTACAAACCATGATATAGACACATCTTTGATATGCTTAAGATTGGCAGCAAAGTGCGAAGTAGCTAACACCAATGGGTTGTCCACATAAACAGTTCATGAAGCTTTTAGTAAAGAAACAATTACTAGTGAGCATTAAATTTGAAGGGAATATGAGATTTTATATCATGAGTTAGAATTTGTAGAAAAACCGGATGATGATCTGAATCCCCACCACAACCTACCCATTGTGTGAGATGGAGTTCTAAATCCAGTAGATTGGTAGATACAAGAAATCTATCCAACATTTTACAAATATTCTCACTATCAACTCTTTTGTTATACCAAGTAGGGACTAAAACAATCAGAGCAATATCCGCTAGACCAAATCCATCCAATTTCGTCGAGAAAAAATCAGATAAATTATCCACTCTAGCCCTATCACCCCAGATTTCTAAGAAAACCAAAGAGAAATTCAAATCCCCACCAAGAATCAACCTAGAATTATTAATATAGTCGAGCGAAAAAAAGTTATTCCAATACCTTTCCCTATACATATAGGAGCCATACGCATCCACAAAACAAAAAGCCTCTTTAATTTCTATGGAATATAGAGAAGCACACAAACCAGATTACACCGCCCAAGCACTTAAAAACTGGAAATTTTGTGACCTCCACCCCAAAAGATCACCATATTTTCCTTTTGCATCCATCGATACAAAATCCCATTCATTAAGCAAAGATTCCATCTCCATAGCAAGAATTTTTCCATCATCCATACTTTCTTGTAGAAATAAAACATCAATATGATGGTCATCTACCAACCTACGCACTACTATTTTTAGGCAAAATAGCTAACCCCTGACAATTGAGAGTTGACATGATCATGATAAAACCCTATAAAGGGCATACACTACTCTAAGTGCCCCGTATTGATGATGAAACGAACATACAGGTTCCACAGCATAGGGTTGTATACTAGGCCCTTGACAAGAAAAAGAAAACCGAGGAAGACAGTTATCCCTAGTCTTAACCCCCAATGACTCCATCGAAAATTTGGAGCTAGACTTGATAAAATACCCATAATCTTTAACCAAAATACATTTTACTAGGGACACAAACCCTAATCCCCCAAGGGATGATTCAGACGGAATAAACTCTCTAGAAGAAATGGCCTTCAAAAAATATCCAAAAGATTTATTTAAATCTTTAAATAATGGATAAGAACCCATATCACAATCATATAAAGCTATCAAAAGAATAGGTTTAAGAGAATCCACATCTAAAACCTGACCATCAAGCTCCATCCCCAAGTCAACCGGGATATGAGAAGCAACATGCGAAGAAAACTCCAAATATTTACCCATGAAATCCCCATAATTAAACTCAGACAAACCCATATCTTTCTTAACCCGCTTGACAAATTTTGGCTTCAAACCCATGCCCTATTGTTTATGAAAAGAAAGAGTACACTCGGATACAACATGCCCACGAAAATGGCACCTATTACAACGAAAGGGTACCCCTAAGTAATCCAGAGGCTAACCAAACAAAGTATCTCCTCTTTTAATCAATAAATAGCCTGCTAATCCATTTTGCAAATCAACTAGAACGAGAACTTTCCTCAAGCAACAAACTCCAGACTTAAGATAAGATAAATCCACCTCTAAAAATGTCCTGAAGGTATTCCCCACCAGTTTGAAAAAGTCTAACGGACAAGAAAACATGATTGGACCTTACAATGTATATTCAACTTATTTTGATGATTAATGAGAAATTTTATGAATAATTCTACTTGAAAAAATGTCCATTAGTTTTGAATTAAGGTATTTTTTTATATATATTTAAATCTACTACAAAAAAAGGTTTAAGAAACTGATTGAAATTTCTTTAAACATACTAAACCTACAAAACCTTTTTTTAACTTGTCTTCAGAAGATAATCTAGTGGGTTCAAAATCTTGTACATTTTCATTTTTAGGATATTTATTTAGCATATAAAATCCAATTTTTTGTATTACATAATTAATATTTTAAAAGGACATAAATTAGTAAAAAAATATCATATTTAATTATGGTGAAATGCTTATTGATTGAAATATAGAAATATAATAAAAACATTTCATGATTTTTATGTCTATTTTTCATTTAGGAAGAAGCCAAGGAAAATCATTTCTATAAATCTTTAAATGACTTAATACCAAACTTACTAAGACAATATAACATGATAAGAATGTTAAATGTTTTATCATTATATTGATTTACAACAATTTTTTTTTACTATTTGTAGAAAGCTTAAAGATTGATGAATTGTTTTTCTTATAGAATTGAAGTGTTTATTATAAACTTATTTTTTGTAATCGCAAATTAGATATTGAAGGATGTGTTAAGAATTTTTTATTTTCTAAAATAATGTTTTATGTAGAAAATATTGTCCAATTTCTCCATTTGAATTAGTTTTACTATTTTTCTTACGGTTCTAGTAAGTATTTTAATTCATTTGCATCATATTTATTTTATAATACTTATTACTCTATTTCATATAGTTAAATGATTGATGTTTTCAAGATATATAAACTTCACTTGTACTTCATTCATGGACTAGTACATTGAAGTGTATAGAACCAGCTCTAACTTTTGGAAAATGTGTTAACATTGAATTAGATCACTTGTTTCAATATGCGGACAAAAAAATGAGCAATGTGTACTATTCATAGAAAGAGTGTAAATGATGTTATGAGAAACAGAAACTTTGGGGGGGAAAATATTAATGAAATACCTTCGAAATCAAGTAGTCTATCTACAACACCATCTTCACATTCAAGTTTTATAGATGATGCATACATGCCAGTAGTAACTGATCCTTGCTATAATGTGTAGCCCGCATTAGATACTGGATTGGTAATGGATAGGTTACAATTATATAAAGAGTGGTTGACTAGGGACAATGTAAACCCATTCAAAAGAGATGCAATTCAAGCAGCGTACAACATAACTCTCTTTGACAAAGATAATGCAACAAATATAGAAATAGTTCATGATGATATGCCAAGGTAAATTGCAATTTATTTTCTACTTATTAATTTTAGGTTTTTAATTACATCAAATATGAACATAATAATATATTCTACCATATTTCTGAGGAGGAATATTATTGTTCCAGAAGAAGGCACTAATGTTGATGTAGTGCAAAATCAATCTCCTCCCATAGATGAACCAACTATAGCATGCATTGGTGCATCTATTGCACCTCCTTTGAAACATCCAAATGGATATGCTATAGGAGAGGTGAGAAATGGCATGCCATTTACAATCACTTTAAATGGAAAAGGGCAACTGTTAAATGATGAAGCAAGGAAAACATGGAGAGACATACTTCATCATGAAGCATTGAGATGATTTGTCATACATTTACTAGATATTTTCTTCATCAAGGTAAAACATGACTACTATAGATTTTTCATAGATTGCATGCTTAATCTATGTTATATAAATTTTAAATGACTTAATGGTTCATGTTTCATATTAAAAAATGTACATATATTCTACTCATTGTTGAATTCTGTATGTTTCAAATGTAACATTTTATGTTATTACTATGATACTAGAAACATTAAAATATCTCATATAGATTATTATCTTTTTATCGTTATTTTATAGAGAAATCCAAGAAAGACGAGTTCTTATCTCATATGCATAAAGTTCTGCAATTGTACCTCCCAAGCAAATTCTCCATAAGTAATGATTTTGCTTAACCTTGAAACTTTTTCACAACTCTGAATCTTTATTTCTTAGCACAACTAATAACTAAACTATCATTTGAAACTGAAAGAAGGTAGTAAATAAAAATCCGGTTAGTGAAAAAAACAAGCTCATTGAGAAAGGCTCCTAAATTTATTATGGAAACATTTTTAAATTTTATTTGACAATGGTGTTCTAATAACAAAATGATTAATAAATTCAAAAATCAATAACCTTCCTAATTTACCAAAAAATATTTCTCTCACATCTAACTCATACCTCTTAAACTAACCCTCGTAATTTCATTTGACAATGCTATCATCTTAATTTTTAAATCTCCCAATTGGGACATAATACTTTCACTTGGAAACACTATGATCTCAATCTCCCAAATAGTCCAGCATACTAGATGTTTAATAGAGGAAAGGATACTTAATGTTTTCCAAGCTTGTTGGTTGCACACTCTTCACTTGCATTTCTTCTCCCACCCCAATAAAAATTGTACAATTAAAGTTACAACTAATCCAACGATAATGTTCAAGTTATTAAAATCTCATCATTCACAATTATCAGATTAGGAAGCTCTAGTGGAATAAATACGATGATGAGCCATTTTCTTATTGAAATCTGGTGAATGTTCAACTATCAAATTAGGAAGAAGATCAAATGGAAGGAGTATGATAATGGGATTTTTTATTATTGAAATTTTATCTATTATAATCATAGATTGCATAATTGCATAGAGGAGGTACTCTCCAACTTAGTATGTTGTATGTTTCTACTCAAATTTAAATTTTACATAAAAAATAAGAAAACTAAAACAAACATAGATCCATTTTAAATCCTATTCTACTAGAGGGATAAAATATTTGAAGTGCATTTTTTTTTCTCAATTTTCTTATATCATTTTTTACACATTAGGGAAACAATTACACCAATGCCTCTTGATGTTATATTGAGGTTTAATGTGTATCTATGCTTATCCTAATAAAGTATACAATATATTTTAATGACTATTTCATCCGTGCTATTAGAATATATCCCAAAACCTCATAAATTAGGGCCTAATGGATCCGAGATGTAATGTCCTTTTATGCCATATGTCTCATAACTATATCTTTTGTTAAATTTTACTGTGAATCTATGCCAACGACTATATATTCAAAACCCAAACGAAATGACTTCCCATGGCCATAATGTTTATGGGATAACCAGTATAAATCCAATTCTCAACAAATTAACACTATTGTGATCTCTATTCAGTATTTTGATATAAACCTAAATGTCGACCTATTGCAAGACATTTCATGAAAGATGATGTTAGCTTCATTTTCAAGTAGGATTTTATGCATAGAAGTAATAATTCAAGTAGGATACATGTGCGAAAAGCATGTAATGGCCCATTGTGTACATTTCATTTGTAGTCAAATTTTGAAAATAGTAGCATCGAGGAGCAAGAATTTTGAGATCATATCCTAAGGTGCAATACATATAAATTTCATTGAATGTATTGCAATACATATAAATTTCTAGTAAGTATTTTAATTCATTTGCACAATATTTATTTTATAATACTTATTACTCTATTTCATATAGTTAAATGATTGATGTTTTCAACATATATAAATTTCACGTGCACTTCATTCATGGACTAGTACAATGAAGTGTATAAAACTAGCTCTCACTTTTGGAAAATGTGTTAACATTGAATTAGGTCACTTGTTTCAATATGCGAACAAAAAAACAAACAATGTGTACTATTCGTACAAAGAGTGTAAATAATTTTATGAGAAACACAAACTTTGGGGGAAAAACTATTAAATAAATACCTTCGAAAGCAAGTAGTTTATCTACAACACCATCTTAACATTCAAGTTTTATAGATGATGTATACATACCAGTAGTAACTGATCCTTTCTATAATGTGGAGCTCGCATTAGATACTAGATTTTTAATGGATAGATTACAATTATATAAAGACTGGTTGACTAGGGATAATGTAAACCCATTCATAAGAGATGCAATTCAAGCAGCATACAACACAACTATCTTTGACAAAGATAATGTAGCAAATACAGAAATAGTTGGTGATGATATGCCAAGGTAAATTGTCATTTATTTTCCACTTATTAATTTTAGGTTTATAATTACATCAAATATGAACATAATAATATATTCTACCATATTTCTCAGGAGTAATATTATTGTTCCAGAAGAAGGCACTAATGTTGATGGAGTGCAAAATCAATCTCCTCCCATAGATGAGCCAACTATAGCATCTATTATTGCATCTATTGCACCTCCTTTGAAACATACAAATGGATATGTTAGAGGACAGGTGAGCAATGACATGACATTTACGATCACTTTAAATGAAAAAGGGAAAGTGTCAAATTATGAAGTAGGGAAAACATGGAGAGACATACTTCATCGTGAAGCATTGAGATTATTTGGTCCTACAATTACTAGATATTTTCGTCATCGAGGTAAACCATGACTATTATAGATTTTTTCATAGATTTCATGCTTAATTTATGATGTATAAATTTTATATGACTTAATGGTTCATGTTTTGTATTAAAAATGTACATATATTCTACTCTTCGCTGAATTCTGTATGTTTCATATACAACATTTCATGTTATTACTGTGATACTAGAAACCTTAAAATATCTCATATAGATTATTATATTTTTATCGTTATTTTGTAGAGAAATCCAAGAAGGATGAGTTGGTATCTCATATGCATTAAGTTCTGTAATTGTACCTCCCAAGCAAATTCTCCATAGTGTTGCTGAATATATGTAAAATATTAGAAATGATTTAAAAGGGGAATTGGTTAGAAACGAAAATATAGTAAAACCACATTTCATAGGAGAAGCAGAGAGGAAATAAATATTAGAGCAAGTGGTTATTAAAAAAAAGGAAAGATGGAACCTCAGTTGGAAAGGACAAATATGCACATGTATATGGTACAAGACTCTAGGTTGGCCATGCGCCATCATTTAGGGAAAGGTGGTATGTTGTTTGCAGAAGCAAAATTTGTAAGTTTACTACACTACTACATTTCTCAAGTAAACTTTATTTTTATTATAATCATTTTTCTAACTATTTTATTATTGTTTTAAATTGTAGTTGGGATAGTGCAAGTTAATGAGGGTCACTTATGGCATGTTAGATGTAATAGAAAACAGAAAAATCAGCAATCCCTCAACTTGATTGTTTTTTTGAGATACTTACACAAAATATCTTGCTTTGAGTAAAAAAGATTAAATGTAGGAAATTGAATCATGTTTCCAAATATATAAGGTTTATGTATTGAAATTTTTTATAACTATGTCAAATTTCATTTTTTTCTAACAGTCACTTTGTTTTTAGGAAACTGATAAGGTATATGTTTTTGTGGGTGTAGCCTTTAGGATCCTAAATGATGCTTTCGGGATACAAAACTTTGTAAGCATGTAGAGAAAATATAACACTAGTGCAACACTATTTTTTGAAAATAAAATTAGTAATTTTATATTTTTTTTATAATTATCTAAGTGATAATTCCTTGAAAATGGTACGTCTTTTGTGGGTGCATCCTTTGAAGGTCTTAATGAAATAATGATGAAATGGGTTTTTTATAGAATGTAGAGGTCAGTGTCTTCTAGTGCATCATATATGTTTTTTATAAAACGATTACAAGTTGAAAAAATTATGGGAATAACACTAACGACATGTATTTTGAGTTAAGGAGTTAGGACACAATAGAAATTGAAAACAAATAGGAAAATGTAATATTTTTTAATAAAAAAAATACATATTCAGAATCTACAGAAAAGATGCTATTTATGTTTAATATTTCACCAAAAATGACTGTGTGTAGCATACTGTAACGAGTGTGTAAATGACTTCTTCATAAAATGGGGGAAATGCCCAATTAGATATGGTTTATCATGTACCATAACACATATTTGGTATTACCGAAGCAAATTCCAAACCATACACATAGGACTATTGGTGACATGCGAGCAAGTGAATTGGTGTGTTTAAATTCAAATTACATTTCTCGCCTTGTAGAATTTACAAACATGTGTGCGTTATATAACTACAAAATGTGAGTGCATTATATAACTATAAAATGCATGCGCGTTATATAATTATAAAACGTGAGCGTGTTATGTAACTATAAGATGTGAACGTGTTTTGTAGAGCTAAAAATATAGCACTATATGTAATATATAAAATTTATGGATCATAGTTTATACGGGGTGGGGAAGGGTCAAGGGCCTAGTAAGATGTTGGAAGTTCGAGTGGGGATGGTTAATAGTTGAGAGGGGGTTGGGAACAGTCAAGGTCCTAAGCTGATGTTGTAAATTTTAGTGGAGAAAGGGGGATAATGTGGAGGGGAGGAAGTGGGTGATTGTTTGATGAGAGAGAGGATTGGTAAATGGAAAATTGGATATGGAGTATTAGAGGAGGAATAGGATGTGTTGGAGGAGAGAGGCGAAGGAGAGGGGAATTGAAGAGATAGGAATGAGATGAGATAAATCATATAATAGGGGTCATAATGAGGTAGGGGGTTCAACAGAAAGGATAAGTTGAAAACATAGAAGAGAGAGAGAGAATGATGTGGAGAGAGTGTGAAAGAGAATAATATAGAGAGGGAGGAGGGGAGGTGAGGTAGGGATGAAGATGGAGTGAAGGAAATAAATATTAAGGGAGATATAGAAGGTGTGTGTGTGTGAGGGGTGATGGGGGAACAAACATAAGGAGAGAAAGGTGCGGGTTCACACATGTAGAGAGAGAGAGAGAGAGAGAGAGAGAGAGAGAGAGAGAGAGATAGAGAGAGAGAGAGAGAGAGAGAGAGAGAGAGAGAGAGAGAGATGGATGGTGTCACCATCATATTCATAATGTTTATCATCTTCACCACCATCTTCATCATCATCATCATCATCATCATCATCATGTTGATCATCATCGTCTTCATCATCATGATCAACATCATCATGAACATCATCATTATCCTCATTATCATGGCATTCATCATCACCATCTTCATCATCATGGTGCTCATCATCATCATCATCATCATCAACATTATCGCCATCATCTTCATCATCATCATCGTCATCGTCATCATGTTGATCATCATCGTCATCATGTTGATCATCATCGTCATCATGACCCTCATCATCATCATCATTGTATTCATCACCATCATCACCATCATCACCATCATCTCGTTGTCTTGATCATCATGATAATAATCATCTTCTAATTCATCATCATCATGTTAATCATCATCATCATCATCATCTTCTACATCATGATCATCATCATCATTATGTTCATCATCATCGTCTTCATCATAGTGATCTGTTGGTTGTGGAGCTTGATCTTCCAGATCCATAGATATTATTCAGTGCTATTTGAAACCTAGGTGTATTGTACACTCATTCCCCCTGCCTTGGGGTTTGGGATGTGTATTGTCCAAGAGTTATGTGGACCCATTGTATTGGGTTAACCATAGTATTTTCCCATGGTATTTTTCCCCTATAAAAGAAAGCATTGTATCACGGCTATGTATGGTATTATTACATTGTAAACAATCTATGTGATTGTGTGAGAGAGACTGAGAGAGCATGAAGAGGAAGTGCAGCGGTTTTGCTGCAGGTTGTATCCCTTCGTCTTACTAGATAAAAGGACTGGAAATTTCTTTGTGGACGTAGCCCATTGTTTAGGTGAACCACATTATATTTGTGTCTCTCTTTAATGTGTTTAATGTGTTTTGTATCTTGTTTAATGATTTAATTGTATATCTGTTATTGCTCTACTGTCTTTTTTCTAACAATTGGTATCAGAGCCAAAAGGTCTATTTGGTTGGTAAACTGGGAGGAAAGAAGGGTTCTTGGTCCGAGTGGGAGCAATGGTAGAAGAAGGAAATTTTAGGGTCGAGAAATTTAATGGCCAAAACTATCAATTATGGAAGATGCAAATGGAGGACTATCTATACTAGAAGGATCCGTACTTGTCATTGGGCAGAAAAGCAAAACAGCTAGAGGCTATGAAGGATGAAGAATGGGAGGTTCTTGATAGAAAGGCATTGGGAACAATACGGCTGTGCCTAGCTTCGTCATTGGCCTTCAATATTTCGAAAAAAAAAAACAACAGAGGGTGTGATCAGTGCATTGAGTAAGCTCTACGAAAAACCCTCGACTTCTAACAAGGTATTTTTAATGAAGCATTTATTTAATATGAATATGTTGGAAGGTGGACCTATTGCTGACCATTTAAATGAGTTTAATACACTTACTAGTCAGTTAATTTATGTAAACATGAACTTTGATGATGAGGTTAGGGATCTTCTAATCTTGTGCTCATTGCCAGAAAGCTGGAATAGACTGGTCATGGTTGTAAGTAACTCTGTCTCTAGTTCAAAGACTCTTAAGTTTGATGATGTTGTTGGTGTTATTCTTAACGAGGAAATGTGAAGAAAAAGTACATGTGAGACATTAGGTAATGCGTTGACCATGGAGAGTAGAGGGAGACAAATTGAGAGAGGAAGGAACCCAGGAAATCATGGCAATTCTAAAAAGGGTAGATCCAAGTCCAGATTCAGAAAAATAGAGTGCTGAAATTATGGTTAGAAAGGACACCTGAAGAAATACTACAGAGCACGAAATAAGAAAGGTGAGAGCCAGCAAGAGACTACTTAGGAAGCTAATGTAGCAACTAATGTGTTACAATATTCTTTGATTCTTGCAATAGATAATACTAGTGATTCCTGGGTAGTAGATTCAGGGGCTTCATATCATGCTACACCCCAAAGGAAATTCTTTCATGATTATGTTCAAGGTGATTTTGGGCATGTGTTATTGGGGGATGATGAACCATGTAAAATTGTTGGAAAGAGTAAGGTATGGATTAAGTTAAATAATGGAAATTATTGGCTTCTAAAGGATGTAAGGCACATTCCTTCTATGAAAATAAATATGATCTCAACAAGGAAGATGGGAGATGGCGGTTGTTTGTCTTTGTTTGGAGAAACATGGTGGAAGGTCACTAAAGGATCAATGGTAATTGGAAAATGAGATAGGATAGGTATGTTATATTTATGCCCTCAAAATACGGATTATTCTATCTCTGTAGCTTCCACAGAAATAGGTGCAACATTGTGGCATCATAGGCTTGGTCACATGAGTGAGAAGGGGATGTAGATTCTCCACTCAAGGAAATTGCTTCCAGATCTGAAGGAGGTAAGTTTGGAATTATGTGAAAACTATGTTTATGGAAAACAGAAGAGAGCTATATTTCTCAGTGCTGGGAAACAAAAGAATAGCAAAACGTTAGAGCTTGTCCATGCAGATGTATGGGGACCAGCTTAGGTACAATCTCTTGGTGGCTCTCATGATTATGTTGCTTTTATTAATGATGCAACTAGAAAAACTTGGGTTTATTGCATTAGACAAAAATCTAATGTGTTTGATACTTTTAAGAAGTGGAAACCTTTGGTTGAGAATGAGACATGAAAAAGGTTGAAATGTCTTAGATCTGATGATGGAGTCAAGTACTACAACAAGGAGTTTGATAGTTACTGTTCACACAATGGGATTTGTAGAGAGAAGACAGTCCCTAGAACACCACAAGAAAATGGTGTGTCAGAAAAGATCAACAGAATGATCATGGAGCATGCAAGGTGTATGATATTGCATGCAGGGTTTCCCTTACAGTTTTGAGCTAATGTTATAAACATTGTTGTTTATTTAATAAACAGAGGACCTTCAAGCGCTTTGAATGGTAGCATTCCAGAGGAGGCATGGATAGGTAAATAAGTCAAATACTCATTTTTTAGAACTTTTGGTTGTGAAGCATTTGTCCATATTGATAAAGATGATAGAACAAAGCTTGAGGATAAATCCAATAAATGTACCTTTATTGGATACGGGGTTGATGATTTTGGTTATCAGTTATGGGATCTTAAAAATTGCAAAATCATTAGGAGTAGACATGTAGTATTCAATGAAAAGGTCATGTACAAAGATCAATTTCAGGGAAAGAAAGAAGAAAAGGAAAACACGGAGTACACAGTGCTTGATAAAATCAAAGAAAATGAATTTCCAAGGGCAACAGAAAATCAAGAGCAGCAGAAAGTACCTGAAACTCCTACAAATGTAAGAAAAACTACCAGGTTAAGTAGACCCCCTGAACGATTCTCTCCTTCACTGTATTATTTATTGATGACTGATTCTGGTGAACCAGAATGTTTTGAAGAAGCAATGCAAGTAGAAACTAGAAAGAAGTGGGAGCAAGGCATGGATGAGGATATTGACTCATTGGTAAGAAACCAGACTTGGGATCTAGTTAAGTTGCCTATAGAGAAAAGGACATTGCAGAATAAATGGGTTTATAGGTTGAAGGAAGAACATGGAGGAAAGAAGTGGTATAAGGATAGACTTGTTGTAAAGGGGTTTTCACAAAAGAAAGGTATAGAATTTGATGAAATATTTTCTCCTCTTGTTAAAATGACTTCAATTAGAACTATTTTAAGTCTAGTGGTGGTAGAAGATTTGCATCTTGAACAGTTATATGTAAAAACAACCTTTCTCCATCAAGATTTGGAGGAAGAGATTTATATGCAGCAGCCACAAGGGTATGAGGTCAAAGGGAAGGAGAATTTGGTTGCCGGTTGAAGAAGAGATTGTATGGCCTGAAGCAAGCTCCAAGGTAGGGGAAATTTGATAAGTTTATGACAGAACAAGGTTAGGATAGATGTCATTCTGACCACTGTGTTTATTTTAAGAGGCTAGATAACAAAAGATATATTATGTTGTATTGTATGTGGATAACATGCTTGTTGCAGGGTCTAACATGTAGGATATAAATTTGCTCAAAAGAAAACTAGCTAAATCATTTGCGATGAAGGATTTGAGTGTTGCAAAGCAAATCCTTGGTATGAGAATAACAAGAGACAAGAAAAAATGCAAATTGACATTGTCTCAAGGTGAGTACATAGAAAAGGTGTTGCAGAGGTTTAGAATGCATAATTCAAAACCAGTCAGTACACCTTTGGCTAGCCATTTCAAACTAAGAAAGGATATGTGTCCAAAGACACACGAAGAGATAGATTACAAGTCCAAAATTCTGTATTTATCAGCGGTTGGAAGCTTGATGTATGCCATGGTGTGCACAAGACCAGATATTGCACATGGAGTGGAATTTGTGAGCAGGTATATGAATAATCTAGGTAAAGAGCATTGGAAAGCAGTACAGTGGATTCTTAGGTATTTGAGAGGCACCACTTGTCATGCATTATGTTTTGGATGTTCAGACACTGTTCTACAAGGATACGTTGATGCAGATATGGCTGGTGATAAAGACAACGGGAGGATCACCACAGGGTATGTGTTTACTATGGGTGGAATAGTAGTAAGTTGGATTTCAAAACTGCAACAGTTTGTTGCACTTTCAACAATGAAAGTAGAGTATGTTGTTGCTATAGAGGCTAGTAAGGAGATGATTTGGTTGCAGAGGTTCATGGAAGAATTGGGTAAGAAGTGGGAGAATAGAAGGATGTCTAGTGACAACAAAAGTTCCATTCATATTGAAAAGAACACAGCCTTTCATTCAAGGACTAAACATATACAACTCAAGTACCACTTCATAAGATTCGTTCTAGATGAAAAACTGTTAAAACTGGAAAAGATACATACTAGCCAGAATCTTACAGACATCTTGAAAAAGGGAGTAACGAAAGAGAAACTGATTTCTTGCTCAGTTTCTATTGGCCTTCAAGCATGGAGGTGAAAATAATAAATTTTCCAACTCCAAGGTCCAGAGCATAGACCTGCAAGTACAACAGTGGTGGAGCTGCTGTGATCAGTCTCCAAGTGGGAGATTATTGGTTGTGGAGCCTGATCTTCTAGATCCATAGATATTTATTCAGTAGTGTTCATAACCCAGGTGTACTGTTCACTAATTCCCCCTTCCTTGGGGTTCAAGGGCGGAGCCCCCGAGAAATTGTTTTGGGATGTGTGTTGGCCAACAGTTATGTGGACCGATGGTATTGGGTTAACCGTAGTATTTTCCCATGATATTTTTCCCCTATAAAAGAAAGCAATGTAACACGACTATGTATGGTATTATTACATTGTAAACAATCTTTGTGATTGTGTGAGAAAGACTGAGAGAGCATGAAGAGGAAGTGCAACAATTTTGCTGCAGGTTGTATCCCTTCATCTTTCTAGACTATAATAAAAGGACTGGAAATTTCTTTGTGGGCGTAGCCCATCATTTGGGTGAACCACGTTATATCTGTGTCTCTTTGTAATTTGTTTAATGTGTTTTGCATCTTGTTTAATGATTTAACTATATATATGTTATTGTTCTGCGGTCCTGTTTTCTAACATGATCATCATGCGCAAAGGCAGGGAGGGTTAGTGAGTTTAATAATTGTAAATATTAGACTGTAGATAGTATTAGTGAACTAACATGTACATTATGTGGAAATTAACAAATTAACAAGTATTAAAAAACTAAAATTTTAAACTGTTTACCTCGGTGTGAGATATGACAATGGGTGATATATGAATCTCTCTTTCAACTAAGGGATCAGTGGATGGAATGTCACACCCCTCTGTAGAGTGTGGAACATGAAACTATGGGGTGTTGTTTCCAGCATAAAGCATCAACTACAAGTTCAAAAAATTAATATATTATCTCAAACTATACATATGTGTACAAAGAGGAAAATAAATGAAGAATTTATTACAATTAACCATCTACATACATTACTCAAAAACCCATTGAAGACAACATATGAGGAAATACCATAGCAGGGAAAACCACATGATGTGCACTCATGAGGCTCAAAAGTAAGCGGGGGATGTGTTGATGCTGCACTAGTAGATGGTCCTGCACTAGAGGGGGGTACTACACTAGAAGATGGTCTTGCACCATGAAGACCCAGTGTATGTACCACACTAGGGATAGATGTACCTTCCTCACCCATATGCTGAACCATAGTGCTATGACAAAAAATTGCCCGTGCTAAACTCAAATATGCATCATGTGTCTGTGGAATAACACGGTGTACAGGTGGGACATCTAGCTCGGGAAACTGCTTGCGAGGTGCAGGGATATGGTAATCAAGGTCTCGAAGCCTGGTATTGGGTCGTTTTTGGGGCATCCCCGCACTGATCCCCTAAAACTGCAATATATCAAAATAGTTTACATGTTTACTCAACATGAACTTTACATAAATCTTTCAAAGGAAATATAGGGGGATTTCCCTATTGTTATGTGGTGGCATATCAAAAATCATATACCATGTGTCCATCCAGTTATCAACAAATGGTTGAAATGTGCACCACTCAATAGATATATGAGGCCTATTTGCATTTGGGATTTCCCCCATGCGAGGGTCCCTAAACAATGAAAATATATGCTCTTTGGTTGTTTTCAACTTTTTTATTGCATTGTAGTCAATCCCACCAGTGTACTGTTGTCTTTTTCTTTCTCTATATGATGTAATATCATATAGAATGTTGCTTAACAAAGAAATAGTCTCAGCAATTGCATCCAAAGTGGATGCAAGTGAATGACGAATCTTGTCACCATCACTAAAAGTTGTACTAAGTCCTCTCAAGTGGGAAAGCTCAATCAATATTTCATCATTTGTGTCCATAGCCACAACTGCAATGAAAACATCAATAAGAAAATCATTAGAAACATATACATGGCATATAATGATGTCTCTTCAAAATTGAAAATGTAAATTAAATCAAACTCAAGTAAGCAATTTAATGGCATTCACTTACATACATTTAAAACTTAAAATTAAACATTTAACAATTAAATAGTAAGTTTTGTCCAACTTCTTTCTAGAATTTAAGGAACTTCTTAACCTCATTGGTGAGTTTTCCATGCACACTTGGGTTTAAAGTTATTTGAATTTAGGAGTGCTATTTTGACATGTTTTGGCCTTTACATCCCTTGGATATGTAAAAGAAAGGGGCAAGGGACTATTAGGACATGTCAGGAAAGAAATGGGGTGATACAGGGCAGCCACCATTTCCTATAAATATAATTGACTTGATCATGGTTGGGAACAATCTTACGACACACTCTAGGTAGTTCATGGGTGTTCACCATTTCCATCGTTGTATAAACATGGAAACCAACCAAAAGTGACATGGAAAAATGGAGAATTTGTGGACTAGAATACAATTGGTTGTAGATGAGCTTAGAGACTCGACATGTAGAAATATATTACCCATTGTTTTTTCTATTTTAAAAAATGGTTGATAAACCTAGTGATGCAAGGGCATAGACTGTTTGATTAAATTCATTTATGTCTTTGCTAGGTCAAGGGATCTTAGGGAGACCTATGGTATCACATGTTTCTAATTTTATTTATTATGGTTATAGGATAAAAGAAGCAAAATTCAAGTTCTATTTAGTTTAGGTGATGAACTTTAATTAATTAGATTTTTGGTAGCTCAATAGAGCTAGGGTCAGAACTACGTGATGATTATGAACTCTTCAATGATGCGATGAATACTGGGGTTGTATAGGGGTGCCAAGGCATGGTGACTTGTAATTCGATATCATAGTGAGAAGGTTCATATATTTCAACTTTTTTTGTCATTATGATAAGGCCAAGGGCACGGAGGGTAAGTCATATGTGTAGAACAAGAGCAAAGTGTTGAGGAAGGTATAATCAAAACACAAATGAGGTGGGTGCTATAACCAAGAAGTACAAATATTTTAGTGGAAAAATGGTGGCGGCTGCTAAAATTGGAGGAAGGAATAAAATTAGTCATAGTTACTAGTTTTAACTCTGTGTTTATATATATATTGTTGATTTTATATAATACATTGTTTCATGTTTGAAAGGGCAGGCCCGAGAGGAACTTTGTTAATGTGTTTTGGCATTTAGTTAAGAGTGCTTAACTAAGAGGCAATTTATAACTACATACACTTGTGATGAAATTTTGAGAAACCAATTTACTAATTGTTTATGCATTTTTCTATTCATGCTTGTGCACATGCATTTCATCTTGTTATGGCCATTTCCAAAGAAACTTATTCAATTAGTATCATGGGGAAATGTCCTTTGAGGGTTGGAAATTTGGTTTTCATGTGGATGGATACATAGTATAAAGGGAGGAGTTCTATATTTTTTTATTTTTGGGTGCATTAGGATTTTTTGAGTTCTTGATAATGAATTCATTGTAATTATTCACTCATCTTGGTTGAGGGAGATGTGAATCGAATTAGTGACTCGGTTATTTCCAATTTTCTAAATAATACAAAATTTGGTTGTTTTAGACTATTAAAAAACAATATTCTAGGTTTAGATTTGACAAAAAAGAATACTATGGGTGATGGAATTAACTTCTTATATGATAATTCACCAGTGGATTTTCCTCGCCTCCAACTAAATCAGCTCCTCCAACAATACACAGCACCCAATTCACTCCAATTTTCTCTCGATTTTTGCGTTTGTGATGGTAGAATGCGTCGCGGGCTTTGGGACTATGTATATAAATTTATTTTAATTTTACAAATCGTGTATGCATTTTATAACTACATATCGCGTACACGTTTTGTATTTATATAATGCGTATGTGATATTTTTTCCTATCCTACATGTCCCATGACATGTCAGGATTAGGTTGAACCATTGCAAGTTCTATGTAGCAGAAACGCATTGTATTTTTATGTAATGTGATCGTGTTTTTGAAAACTAAGATTGCATCTAAAAGGTCCCTCATCTTCTTGCACTCACCCAATTGCAAGTATTCAATACTAAAATGTCTAAAGATGATAAATAATTTGCTTCATGCCATGGTGTATCTTCTCTCATCCATAAAAATATTAAAGAAGGATTGCATCCTATTGTTGGTTATGGGGTAATTTTTCACCTAGAAATTATTTGTTCTAAATAAAGGTTCATGATATGAAACAAATATATGTAAATCAAAGTTTCATTGAATACAATTTATAGGTATGTTGATCTTATCTTGTATGTTTTTTAGGCAATTGTTTCAGAGGATGAAAGAGAAGAGGAAAATGAATTGTGACTCATGCTTCAACCTTATCATATGCACACATGTTGAATCCACATGGCTTCAAAGTTTAGTTCATTTCAATTATTTTGACAATCAATAAGATACTTTAGTTATGAAATGTCATTAAATGCGTAACTTCTTTGTGGTTTTCTACAAGTAAGTTAAATCTATTGTTTAATTTTTTTCTCATTCATTCTTTGTAATTTTATTTGTTTACAAAGAGAAGTCATCATGTTTATAATTTTCTTTAGGATTTTGGAAATGTAGGTGATGACAACATTTTGAAGGATGAACAATATCACTAGAATTTAAATAAATTATTAGTTCTCTTTCATTTTTCTTAAAAACAAATTTTAAAACATGGTCTTCCATTATATCCTTATTATGAGAATCATTGTTTTATAATTAACAATTACAAATTT
>LPNX011165685.1:5000-39904 GCA_001517045.1 Pseudotsuga menziesii | reverse complement strand
CTCTACAACTTATAGAAATATATATTGTCCTTAATTACCTTTGTTTGTATGTCATTCTATACTTATCTATGTTCACTATTCTATTCAGCTAGGCATTTTCCTCCACATCTTCCTTGTTGAGAATTCATATTGTATATAGGGATGAATATTCAACTTACTTCTATCTTTACTAAAAATGGAGATTGTGGAGGAGGGAGGGAGGGAGATACTTTGTGTTCACTTAACAAATGGTTGGAGTCTAATCATTTATTTGCTTAACAATAATTGGAGTTTGATAATTTATTTTCTTAACAATAGTTGGAGTTTGATAAGTTATTTTTTAACAAATGTAGGAAAACCATATATAATATTCTCTTTCAACTTCTAACCAATCATAAATAAGCTACCCCAACCCAGGTTTTTCATATTTCCTTTTGCGCCCACTATAAAATATCATATAATCACAGTAATCAAGTGAAGCAAATAATTGTTTTCTAACCATCTCCCCTCTAACCCTTGTGAGATAATGACTACATAATCCAATAGGTCATTTGCTTAGTGTTTAATCCTCAATTGTTTAGTTTGTTAATCTCTCGTCAATGCCCTCACATTCCAGTTTAGTATTAGAGGCCTGTAGGATTTAATAACATGTTTGAAGAAATGTCTAAGAAGAGAAAATGGAGTTGGAATTTAGGCAATTCTAAGCATGGTAGTGAGATTGGTGTCGGCAGGAAGAAATAAAAACTACCAGGTATTGGTATTGAGCTTTCACATTGAGTCTCCACTGCCTCCAGAATGGGAGCAATGTTTATACCTTCAGGTTTTGGGTAAAATATGAACAATGCTATGTTATATATATGTAATAGTAACAGAAACAAGTGTGTATCTTAATATGCAATGTGATTGAATCGAAGAGGCACATTCTATAACTCAGTATGGGAGAGATATGTAACTCCTTCCATGCTCATCATAGATTTGATAGGTGTCCTTTATAAAAATTAATAAAATATTATTAAAAGTAACTTGTCAGCTTAAACTAAATTTAAATTATTTAGAATTGCATATATATAATAATAAAATAAATTAGATAAACTAAAACCATAAACATTGGGTTACACACTTCCACTGTAAAAAAAGTTTACACCTTGAGATATTTGATCCCTCTCGATGCTTGGTAGATCCCTTTTTAGATAGATCTATGCTGGTTAATAAGAAAATGGAACAATTTTTTTAAAAGAAAGATGACCCAAAAAAGGGTCAATTTTCAATTATTCTATTAATTATGTAAAAAATATGTATTGTACATAGCCACGAGAGAAATCAAGACTACCCTATATTGCAAATATCAAGAAAGAAAGAAAAAAAGCAACAGCGTCCATATTGAACTAACCTGAAACAATATGGAAAAGTGCCATGTTCAATAATAATAACACAATATAACAAGGAAGGTTCAAAAAAATAACAGGAGTAGTTCACCTTCCATGCAAAAAAAAGGAGACAAACAAACATGAAACACCATGGATTTCCTTAGACCTACTTTAAGCCTGGTTTGATGGATACTGAAAAAAACCCTAATCAATAACGAATAATAAAAAGACAATATAACAAAGCATGCTCAATTAAAACATAACACTAGCAATTTACGTTCTACCAAAAGAAATTTCCAGGCCACTAGATACAATAAGGTTGAAGGACAAATAGACGCTTGCAGTGCAAGCTGTTTCCCAACGCCCTCTGTAGAGCTTATTTCCAACTAATAACTTTATCTTAACATTTATCTCATATCTTTGAGACTATTTTCCATTGTGAATCAATAAATTTCATCACCGTTAAATCTTTATTTAAAATTGTCCATTGGGTAGACCGAATAAAATCCACAATGGCGGTGCTGGAAAATATGATCACAGATACCAAGGTTTCCATACTTGCTTCTCGTCCCCGCAACAATCCATGTATTTTAGATAAAGGTCCATGGAAGTGGTATTCTAGAAGGAGGATATTTGTGTATGCATAACTTAATCACTAAATCATTTGCATCTTCCTGTTGATATACTTGTCTTGTAGTCTTCGTGCTTCTGTGATGCAAGATTTTAAAGGCTCAGGTGAAAACCTCGTGTGTTAGGGTTTTTTAAGATAGACTTTAGAGAAAACTTGGAGCACTAGGGTTTAAGTCATCTTGGTATGTTGCAATTGTTATTCAATATCCCAATTTATTGGCAATTTCCTTTAGGACCACGCCATTCTTACTCAAGCATTGGTAGGGATGAATACTCTTGACTAATTACCGTCAATTAATTATTATTAAATGTTTATTATCCATATATTAACTCTTAATTATCTCACTTTAAAGTGAAATAGTTTAAAATATTTTTTTAATAATTAATTTTGAATTAAAAAACTAACAACTACATAACATGATGTGCATTACATATTAAACTAAAACCTATCGCTACTTTTATATTTGCAAAAAAAAAGGATGATGATGTACACTACTTTGATATGTTAATATTAAAAGATAGTACCCATTCTAAATAAATTAAGAAAAATAGTTGATTCAAAACCATTTTATTAGAATGTATATTAAAATTCATCAAATAAAACTTTCATTAATGAATTGATCATCAGAAAGTCTGTTTCGTGGAAAAGTATTTTAGATATAAAATATGATTATCACCAACCAAGTAGCCATTTATAACGTTTATTTATTCATTTGAAATTAAACTTTTCAATATAAATAGAAGAGAAAATAAACAACTATTTCACGTCATTAATTTATAGATGTAATTTCTATGTGCAAAGAATTATATAAACCATAATACTGTTCAATTGATTTGAGGTATAAAGCACACAATGAACTAATTCACTGCATGAATTTATAGTTACACGCCTCATCTGTCAGAGATTAGAAAATGATTTCCTTGATCAAATCACTTAATAAAATGGAAAATTCTTAGTCATTTCGGCTCTGGATGCTACTTGTAAATAAACATAAATGTTTGTTGAAAATTGTTTGTTGAAAATTATTAATCCATAAATTAAGGTAATTTCTTCTTATATTTGGATGGTCTTATTTTAGTGTTATACAAAACAAAAACATGTCAAGAGAATCATCATTTTGTAGTTTAGAGCTATTTTAATTTGTTTATTCTTCAAAAATACTTAGAAACTTGAGGTACGATGATGTAATGTTATTAAACCCCAAATAGAGAGCATTATGTCTTAGTAGACATAGGTTGTTGTAAAGGGTATAGAAGCTTAATATAGTATTCCTGCTGATTGTCTTAAAACAGGATAATCCATTTTCCATCTCTAGTAAAAGAAAAAGTAGACCCTTAGTAGTCCACACCACCAAGAAATAAAGCATTTAAGGGCAGCTTAAATGCTATATAAACGAAAGTGAACAGTGTTCATGGTGTTAAAGGCTTCTAACTTTAGGAGACATTGTTCAGAATTTGATGATAGTCCTTCAGAATTCTCACATGAATTTGTAGGTTAGACCGATTTAGATTTGTTGTCCCTAGCCTATGGTTGTTTTTATTTTTTTCAAGGTTTAGTATTAGAGGCATGTAGGATTTAGGAACATGTTTGAAGATATATATAAGAATAGAAATTTGAGTTGGAAATCAGGCAATTCTAAGCATGGTGATGAGATTGGTGTTGAGGTGCAAAAACATATGTGTAAAATCAACTTTTTAACAAATACTTTTAAAATAATTAATCCAAGATGTCAACATAACTATGAAGAAAACCAGGACACCCACGTTTATCCACAAATCCCTCTTATGGAGTCCCTGCTATTGCAGGAAATTGTCGCCATCCAACAGACGAAAACCAAACATGTCCCGGAAGCATTTAGTGCCCAAGTGGGAATACTCATTGATAACAAAAGAATCAAAATGATACTTGAACAAGGATAAATAATGCATGAAGATCCAGTACTTTGGTATGTTTTGCTTTGAAATGAAATAGCCCGAGAAGAGAAAGAATCCGCCAATGAAACTTGCAATCAGAGAATTACCCATGATGAAATTCGGCACCAGGGCACTGAAACAAGCCACGAATGAATTCGCCATCAAGACCACCAGCTAAACGATGAGAACAAAGTAGAGAAAAGAATCGGGAGACCTGCTGAGACCGATAAGGCAATAGACTGGAACAAAATACAAGATTGCAACTATTAATAAAAAGGGAAGAAAGACAATAGCATTTGCAATGGCGTAGGATGAAACCCTGTAAGCTCCTCTGGAGGTTTCCCTCATGAGAATATTGTGTTCCTCTAAGAATATAGGTAGACCCTCTGTGGTGGAAGATAAGAGAAATGTTAAACTGAAGGCAAAAAACCCAATTCTATCCTATAAACCGGTTTGATCATAACCCCCATTCATAAAAAGGGTTCCCATCCCGAACCCTGCGATGAGAGCCTGTAATGTCCTTGCAATGAACAGTTGCTTTGTGCGGAAGATGTTCTTGGAAAATCTGTGAGAAGAATCCATGTTTCTTGGAATCTTGAATTCGCATATGAGGGCCTAGATTTATCGACTTCTACTGTGTCCTGGAACAATATATCGTGCATAGTTAGACGATGTGTCGTCCCACAATCTTCAGGAATAGGAATTTTCTCTACCCTTTCCAGGGAAGCTAGTGCATCTATGGCATATTCCAAGAAGTTTAAATGGAGGGGAATGAGATTTTTGTAAAACCGCAGTAGAAAAAAAATATATGCATCCACCCTGAGTGAAAAATTAAAGCAATTTTAAACAGATTCTACTCGACGATCAAGGAACCCAAGGAAATGAATTTAAATATCAGTGAAGTTTATTTTAAACATTAAAAAATACTTATTCAGTAGGTGCATATGCATAAACCCGTTGTGTTAGAGGGCCCAAATTCTCTCTGACATACCCGAAGATCCTTTTGTGTATCATCCTACAAAAATACCAAATATATGAGCCCCTCCTTCCCTCGTTCCACTTAGTTAACACAATAAATAATGAATAATATCCACATCTGTTAGCTATTAACACCAGACAACAAATCAACTTCTGCAAGGTGATGGTTGAATTGGACGCGTAGCTTGGATGGTGGGGCAACGTGTTGGCATTGAAATATGCAAAGGAGAATGAGCTCTCAGTGGTGCATTTAATGGGTTGCAGATATTTAAACTTTTTGGGAGCATTAAATGTATTAACATTGGTTGTATTAAAATTCGCTAATGAGAGCTAGCCGTCGGGTCTTGGGGCATGAAACCCTAGAGAATTGTCAGCAGCACGAACCAATGAACATGCAAAAAAATAGTTTAAAAAAATATTATTTAATACACCTAAAAATCAAACTATGCAAAAACTTAATAAAACACCAAAAATTTCTCATATGAACCTCAAATTAATAGGCTTGTGCAATTCATATATATCCCCTAGTCAAGGACATAATGTTAACGAGAGCTAGCCGCTGGGTCTTGGGGCACAAAACCCTAGAGAAACATCAACATCACGAACCAATGAACATGCAAAAAAATAGTTTAAAAAAATTATTTAATACACCTAAAAATCAAACTATGCAAAAACATAATAAAACACCAAAAATTTCTCATATGAACCTCCAATTAATAGGCCTATGTGATTCATATATATCCCCTGGTTGGGGACATAAAAATATAAATCATATATATATATATATATATATATATATATATATATATATAACACCAAAACCAATCCAAAATGGATTAAGATTTTATGATGCAAAATCCACCTAGGATTAGTTTTGGTGGTTTGCACCATACACCATGTAATGCCACATATTCATATAGCATCAAAATCAATTTTTTTACAAACACCACTTTTGCACCATAAATCTTAGCACCGCTTTCTTATCACCACATTAATACCACTTTTACACCACTATTTGAAAATTGAGAATTTTCCAAATCCTTTACAAATAGTGGTGCTAATATGAGGCTAAACGATCTTTTTTCTTGTAACGAGAGTTGCAAATTACAATGGTTGAACTATCTTCATCTAGATATTAAACATAGAAACATATGCTCGATAAAAATGAAGTCATTATTCATCTACATCTCCTTCTCCTGCTTAGAAATCAGCATGTACAAATTAATTAGTTACAAACAATATTTGAATCATCTTATATCTTTAAAGATTTTATATCTTATTTTTATAAAAAAAAACAATAAAATATTACATACACTTATCTTTTGGAGAAGAAATACTAAGATGGGAGCTTCACTTTTGAAGTGGGAATATTTTCCTTTATTTATTTTTATTAATTTATATTGAACACACGTGAAAGTGACATAGAAAAACCTTTCTTTTATGTTTATATTCGAACATAGAATTGTACATTACTTTAGTGAAATAGCAAGGAGAAAATGGAGGAGACAATTTATTGTTATTTTTTTTAAGTTTATATTTTGAACATTACTTCAAATTGTACAGTGAAATAGCAAAGAGAGAATATATAAGACAACCTTTTATTATTTTTTTTAATTGTAAGAAAAAAAATATCAACAAGAAAATAATGCAAAGTAATGCAATCTAGATGTATAATAATTTATTTTAATGAAATTTAAGGATTATTTTAATTGTTTACATTGTTGCTCAATGAACTCTATCAATGGATCACCAAGTCTATCTCTAATCGAAAATGAGTAGTCCAAAACTTTAGCAATGGATCACCAAGTTTATGTTTAATTGAAAATTAGTAGTCCCTTAAAGTTATTATATTTTTAAATTTTCCATACAAAAAATAAAACAGACTATTGTAAAAAAATAAATTTATATTTTTAAATTTTCCATATAAAAATAATAAAAAAGAGTACTGTAAACAAATAAACAAATAAATAAATATAATAGTAGAAAATATATAAATTGAACAGGACCCAAAAGATAACTGACCACAAAAACTAAATTTTAAATACCTGAAAGTAAATAGAGACACAAATTTCTTTGTGTTGCATTTTGGTCTTCCTGAGACGTTGAATGAGGATAACTCCACTTACACACTAAAGTAATCCATATAGAACCATTTTGCTTGACCTTGAAGCTTTTTCACAACTCTGAATCTTTCTTTCTTAGTCCAACTAATGACTAAACTATCAGTTGAAACTAAAAGAAGGTAATAATGACAATTTAATAAAAAAATTAAACCCACAATCCTGTAGCATATAATTAGAGAACTGCTCGATCAGTGAACATATTATGAGCCTCTAAGTTATAATAGTTGAAACTAAAAGAAGGCAGTAAATAAAAGTCCGCTCAGTGGAAAAAACAATCTAATTGAGAAGGGATCCTAAATTTATTATGGAAATGTTTTTAAATTTTATTTGACAATGGTGTTCTAATAACAAAAGGATTAAGAAATTTGAAAATCAATAACCTTCCTAATTTACTGACAAATATTTCTCTCACATCTAACTCATACCACTTAAACTAACCCTCGTAATTTCATTTGACAATGCTATCATCTTAATTTTTAAATCTCCCAATTGGGACATAATACTTTCACTTGGCAATGCTACGATCTCAATCTCCCAAATAGTCCAACATACTAGATATTTAATAGAGAAAAAGATACTTAATATTTTCCAAGCTTATTGGTTGCACACTCTTCGCTTGCATATCTTTTCCCACCCCCATAAAAATGTTCAATTAAAGTTACAACTAATCCAATGAGAACGTTCAAGTTATTAAATTCTCATCATTCACAATTGTCAAATTAGGAAGCTGGTGGAAGAAATATGATGATGAGCCATTTTCTTATTGAAATCTTGTGAAAGTTCAACTATCAAATTAGGAAGAGATCAAATGGAAGGAGTATGACAATGGGAATTTTTATTATTGAAATTTGAAATTGAAATTTTATATATTATAATCATAGATTGCATAATTGCATAGAGGAGGTGCTCTCCAACTTAGTATGTTGTATGTTTCTACTCAAATTTAAATTTTACATAAAAATAAGAAAATTAAAACCAACGTCCATCCATTTTAAATCCTATTCTACTAGAGAGGGATAAACTATTTGAAGTGCATTTTTTTTCTCAATTTTCTGATATCATTTTTTTACACATTAGGGAAACAATTACACCAATGCCTTTTCATGTTAGATTGAGGTTTAACATGGATCTATGTTTATACTAATAAAGTATACAATATATTCTAATGACTGTTGCATCCGTGCTATTAGAATATATCCCACGGCCTCATAAATTAGGGCCTAATGGATCCTGAATGTAATGGCCTTTTATGCAATATGTCTTGTTGTTGGTTAAAATTAATGTTATTTAATTCACCTTGATTTAATTATCGACCGGAGGACGTAAACTTCGAGTTGCTACACTATATGTGCAGGCGAGGCAGTTTCAATGCTCATGTTGATAGCAATTTAAAGAAATTCTAGTCTACTTTCAAATGAAAATGAAATAGATGAAGCAACTACTGTATTTGAAAAATCAAATTCTAAGGATTACTATATCTATTCTTAGAGAAAAGAAAATCAATTTACTGACCACTATCTCACTGTCAAACTCATTTTAACCTACAGCAGCCTACAGTAATCTTCCAACACTATGATTTATTCCTAGAACAAAACAGCTTGCTAAGAAAGTAAATAAAATCTTAAACTACAGCAATCTTTCAAGGCAATCAATAGTCTACACTCAGCTACAGCAATGATGATCTATAAAAGAACTTAATAAATAAAAGCCTAGCTTTAGAATGAATATATTCAAGTAATTTGAAAACTCCACCATTAATCCTACAGTTTCTAATGTCTATGTTTATGCAAACAACTGTCACTATCAAGAAACTATGGAAACAAATTCTGTCTCTTCTTTAATCCTATGTCACTCATAAACAGTTGACAAATTGAAATCTAGCTTGCTGTTGGTGTCAAGCATATTCTACCTGCACTCTGTGCATATTAAAGTATCTTGAAATTATTCAAAACTACACACTCAAGTTCATTTACCTATCTTTCAAAACCTGTTTTCACACCATAAAAACAACACTATCAAATACTTAGTGGACTATAATTCTTTATTTTAAGTTTGTTACAGCTCATAAAATGAACAAAAGCATACTTCAATCCTTACATAACCAATCCAAAAGGCTGCTTAACAAACCCTAGATACTCTATAGACTAAAGTCTTAAATCCTCTGCTAACTTCACAAATACTGCAAATGTTGTTAAAATCCACACAATAAAAATATCCTACAGTCCTGCAAACAAAAGGAATCTAAACCAATCTTGTAGCCATTCATTAATCCCTATAACACTAGCAATGAAGGAAATGTGAAATCTAGTCTGCTTGTAATCCTTCCTAAAATAGATTCTACAATAAACCTAAATCAAATCCATCACACGGTTTGTAAATACCATAACCCTAAACAATAATCAATCCATGTTGAAAACTAAAGAGGGTTTTAAATACAAACCACTCTTGAATCTATTCTACACGCTAGATCAAATGCAAATGAGATTATTCATATTCAGCAAACACACATTCTAGTTTAACTCACAAATGAACAACAACCATTATCATTCCATAAAAACAATGTCAAAGGACAAAAGCATTACTCTACTTACTGTAAAACACACAATACTGAAATACAAAGGTTTGGTGTTGAAGGTAGGCCCTGCCCTCAATGCCTAACAATCTTAAATCACAGCTTTAATGAAGATAAGCACTGAATCTATTAATAAAATGAAGTTTTACAGTCTTCTCTCAGTATCCATCCCTACTTAGGGTTTCAAGAGTCATTTTATACTGAAAATATAGAGTAAAATCGACCTTGAAACAAGGATCGATCCAGCTAACAACCCTACAGCTATCTCGGCATATCTGAACCAAATATGGGAGTTCAAATCCCCTGAAATCCACATACTACTAAAGAGGGAAAACAACAGCTCCTCAAACGAAGGACATCCATGAAACAACACCTGAGTAATCTTCACAAGCGCCTGGAAGGTGAGGTGAATCCAAGAGAAACACCTTCATTGTGGATCGAATCCCCCAAATCACTGGTTCATCTAGCATAAATCTTCCTTGGAGCGCTGAGACCACTGCACAAAAGAAACAACGACCCATTAGTTGACCAAGTATTTAAATGGAGGCTTAAAGGCCCAATTATATGCATAAAACAAGGCAAAGTAATAAACAAGTAATTAAAAATCACTTACCGAAGCCTAGCAATGTTGATCTCCCAAAAAGACATAATCATGTACAAACAAAACTGATTATTATTTGATTCCATAAGACTTTAAGCTAGAAAATATTATACTAAATAGTCAAAATAAGAGACCAACACTTGTAACTATATATTTTATTAAATTTTACTGTGAATCTATGCCAACCACTATATATTCAAACCCCAAACTAAATGACTTCCCGGGACATAATGTCTATGGGATAACTAGTATAAATCCAATTCTACACAAATTAACACTATTGTGAGCTCTATTCAGTATTTTGATATAAACCTACATGTCAACCTATTGCAAGAGATTTCATGAAAGATGATGTTAGCTTCAATTTCAAGTAGGATTTTATGCACAAAAGTAATACTTCATGTAGGCTACATGTGTGAAAATAATGTAATGGCCCATTGTGTACATTTCATTTGTAGTCAAACTTTGAAAATAGCAGTGTCGGGGATAAATAATTTTGAGATCATATCCTAAGGTGCAATACATATAAATTTCTAATAATACACTATGTGAAAACTAAAAAATCCTCCATAAACATGGGAGTATCCCAATGGAACAACATGACAAATGCTTAGATTCTTGCAATCAACGTCATTCAGAGAAAGATACGGTCAAAACCTAATACATAACTCACATTAGATATGAGACCAATCAAGCTATATGAAATAAGAATATTGGATATAACCATTATGGAGGAGTTCATTGATGAGATTATTTTAATAGGCTATTCCTTCCTCGTATATTTATCCTCCCTTTGCAATAATTTATATACATTTGGTTAATGGACATTACAAATATAAAATTTGTCTATGAGAATTGTTAATATTTGTTGAACATTGAGCACTCAGAATGCATTTGGTGATTAATTTTAGTGGAGATTACTTGGAAATATTTGAGGCCATGAAATAGGGAATATGTAGGTATCCATTCCCATATCCTTCATGAGTTTCACATCTTACTACAAGATATATGATAATGATACTTCTTATGGGAAATTTTGTTGTTTTTTCACATACAGTTTTAGGGAACCAACAAATAGGTTTATTAGTGTGCCCAATCATAAGATTTACATATAGTTTTATTAGTGTTCCCAATCATAATGTTTAAAGAGAACACTTGTAATAATCAACTGAATACCAACATAATACCCAATATCACAAAAACTAATTCAATTAATCTTTAAACTTGTAGTAACCACCTTGAAACCGGTACAATTTATCAACACCCGTTATAAAAATACTTTATAATGATGATATGGATCTACTGCTACATCACTGTTGCTTCCATCAAGAATTTATCCTCGATAGCAAAGAGAAATAAACAAACATCAATGAACATGCCCTTAGAACTAGATTTATGTGAGCCAAAGAAGATAAACAATCTGACGTGGTGTTTGAGAAAATGAATATGAGGTGCTTGGACCTTTTCCACCTTCTTTAGAAGCTTCTTCACACTGCATTAATAATTAATGCATACAATTGTAATTTAAACACCACAAGATCATCAGAGTCGATTTAGACAACAAAGGGAGATTTAGGAATACCTGCTAAACAAAAGTTTCTATCCCAAACATGAAACCTAGAGGAAATTTGCTTCCTTTATTTCATTATCATCTTTAATCCCTTCCATTCACAAACTGGATTTATCGCTAAATACAACACCCTGCAATGACTTGAATGGATATACACAATTTAAATAATAATTATCATTGATCTGATGCATCTTGTTATCACTAAAGTTAAATCTCGACTGCAAGAGAGCCAAGCTTATAGAAATATTATTGATGTGGAAAAAGTATATATGTATGAGAGTTTATGAACAAGTAAATATGACATAGAAAATAGCCGCAACAAATGTATAAATGTAACATGTTGTAATAGAAATATTTGTGAGTGTGAACTTATAGAAAAATTAAGCTAATACCATTCCACATCCTTAATAAACATGTATATAACTCATAATAATTATGGTATGAGTGCATAATGACCATATACAGAACAAAATCATGAATAACACATAATTTATCAATTCATAATAAAACAGAATAAGGATCATCTCAAGTGTAATCACTCCAAAGCCACTCTTGATATTAAAGGAATCAAAATAAATACATGTCTGCATGCAACTAACAATAGCATTTTTTTCTAACCCTACCTCAACCCTCGGCTAGAACTCTCCTCTTCCTCCAAAAAGCATGGTTTTAAATACAAATAACAATGCATAATGTATTCCTAAATTTTGGGAAATGAATTCTATCATTGAACTAGAAATTAATCAAATGTGCTGCAAGAAATATGAAACTATTGGAGCTACCTCCTTCTAATCTTGCCACATTATGGATGAATGTCTCAGTTAATGACACCAGATTCGAGATGAAATATATTCAACTGATGAATATCTCAGAATAATATTTGATGATGATCCTATGCTTCCACATGTTCTGATTTTATGCCTCCAAATATGGAAATGACTCAAAGGATGATCTTTATTCCATTTGTTGATACCGGTCTTTGACATCTCATCCTTTGGGATGAGCTTTTCTCTTTGATTTGTCACCTTGATTCTCAATTCTCATTGAGTGCTCGTGTGGATATTTCTTGACATCTTACTATGAGAATTGGGGCATATATTATAATCTCTATATTGAACAATGCTTCTTGAAACTTCACACTAAATGTCAGCACCTAGGCATTCACTGTGTAAAATATTTTATCCCTTGTATGCTATTGATGCTTCTTGTGATATTTGAAGAAGCCACCAAACTGTAGCATTGGAACTTGGGATTGTGTTGGCATTTAGTTTTTATTTTTATGCATGAGATTTGTCCCAAATTCAAAGAGCAAGAGACTTTAAAAGGTTTCAATACATAGCTTTCCATATTTTGGACAAATGTGTTAGGAAAGATGTAGACCCATGGAATCTTCATAAAGCTTGACTAGAGTGATTCCTTGCATGGAATTAACACTTATGAACTTTCCCTTCATAGTATTTAGCACTTAGATCTCAAACTTTAGATTTTAGTACCTTCATCTTTTCCCTTGGCATTCCATATGTGTATTTGAGCACCTATCTAATAAAAAATTTAGTGGGATAAATTTGTTGACAACATCTGGCGCTAGCTGGGGATGGCATGCTCCTTGTGAGCTTCCAAGAAATGTAGACCAAGTTCCTTCCATTCCATCTTTGCAATCACTTCTTCAAGCAAACTGAAATCTATATAGTGCCTTATCTTGTACCAGTATTCCATTGGGATGGGATCTTTATGCTATTGCAAAGTGATCCAAACTCATACTCTGCAAACTGAAAATTGAAATATGTCCTGTCATATATCAGGGCTCCACTGGGCTAGAGTCTTTATTCTATTATCTTATTGTCCAACTCTAACTAAAAACCAAACTGCAAACTGAACTGCTAAAAAAGGAACCACAAATTGAAAACAATATGCTCAGAAATGAGAGCTTATTTATGCACACTCCTATTATAATCTTGTAGAGATCAAGTTGATCATGTCTCATTCCATTTCCAATGAAAATAGGTTAAAAATTGACTTAAATTGAACTCCCGGAATATGCTTCTGCCTAATAACAATTGAAGAAGTTATATGCAATTCATCATGAATCTGAAACCCATATTTACAGCTGAACAAAACTGAATGGCTAGAGTTGATAAAAACCTCGTGATACGAAGCTATTGGATCATAAAAATAATTAAAAACCATGTTTTGATCAGATATCCCTGTTTCTTGTTCAAGATAAGTAAGTTGCCTTTGGATAAGCTCTGACCTCACTGTTTCCATAAAGCCATTTTTTTCACAATCATTTGAAAGCCACTTTTTACTTTCCAATATATGCTGATTTAATATTTTATTCAGGGTCACCCACATATCTTCAAAAAAATTTGGAGCAGTGGAAATATTTAAAAATGCATCCACAATCTCATGATAAACAAATTTATCTCTCAAGTCATCCTTTTGGATATGTGGATATTTTGATTCAGTAGGGAATCCTTTAGCAACAATATCTTCATAAAAATAAAAAACTTGTAGCACACTTTCATTACTTTCAAGATGAGAAGCATCAACCTTGATAAATTCTTGTTTATGCAGGACTATCTTTTCATGCATCACACAAATACTAACAACTTGAGAAGTATTTTCTCACAACAATCTTTCATATTATTAATTAGATGGTTTTAAAAGCTTCTTCAAGAAATCAAATTTATCTTCATGGCTATATATGTTATAAGAATCTAAATAGGAAGATAAATCTTTGTCCCATTCATCATCAGAATACATACTTCTCCGTTCTTTAAAATCTTGAAGAAAAACATGATCTACCTCAAACCTTGTTGTATTGGTACATGAAGCAACTGGATCAACTGTAACTAAATATGTCATTTTGAAACGATTGGAATCACCAAGTGAATATCGCAGCCACTATATCACCATCCCTTGTTCATTATCAAAGACTAGATATATTCATTATCGTACAACCCAGGGAAGTATGTCTTTGTTCCTCTATCCTCGGAAACGAAGCCAAAAGATGTTATCACTAAAGTTAACTCTCTGTAATATCCCTCTCATATGCCCTAGAATATTGGGTAATTTCTGAATGTATTTATTCTTTGGTGAGGAGCTCAAGGCCAAGGCCCCACCAGAAAAACATTGTGTATTAGGTATTGTGATTTCATAAGTCAGGGATGAATACAACTTCTTTTGGACAACTGAGACCACTAGGAGGAAATACTAGTGGTTGTTGATGTAATTGTAACTTCGGAATGTATTCACTTGTATTTCTTATCTATTGTAACCTGATGTTTATTCCGGGATGTATTTGAGTCATGCCATGCCCCAATGTTCCAATCAGAAAGTTTCTATAATGGAAAAGTCATGTCAAGTCATTGTGGGTAACCCTCCTATTTGTCAAGGGTTAAAGTCCCCACAATTGTGGGGCCCTTGGGTTATTATACTATCCTAGTGATGTCATCCCTAGGTGAGTCATTGTAAGTCAAGGAAATAGTCCCCACCATTGTGTTACCCTCCTATTGGTCGGAGGAGGCAAAGTCCCCACAAGTGGTGGGGCACTAGGGTTATTAGACACTCCTAGAGATGTCGGCTCTAGTAAGTAATTGTTAAGTGAGTCCGACATGCTGGAGTGCACTTAAAGTGAATGAAAGAATATAAATAGAGAGTGAGAGCCTCTCTATTTATCACTTGCAACACACATCACTCATTCACTCAAGTGTGGCGCATTAGTGAGGAAGGAAATACACTAGGACTAGACAAGAAGAAGACTACTGCTGTCGGGAGTGCATCTTACTATTTTGGGATTTTACTGTTTTGGTACTGATTTTATCTCTGAGGAAGTTGTGGGGTTTTCTCCTTTATGGTTTCCCCGAGAAAATCTCTTTGTGTCTCTTGTCTCTTGTGATGTGCTTATGTTTTATTGTTGTGCTTGTTATTCTCTCAGTGAAAAGATCCTAAGATCATAATGCTAGCTTATATGATGAAAAACTAACATGGTATCAGAGCTAACTTGAGAATAAGACATTGTACAGCTACAGAAGCTAGGGATTCTTACTTTTTGGGTCTCTCTCAACAATCCATCAGCAAAATAATGCTAGGATGACTCTCCATTGAATGGCGCATCTTTCTGTCCAAGTGAAATTCGATTCCGAGCATTTTCAGTTTTCGATGTGGAAATTAGGGATTTCTTTAGAAGAGGAATTTTTGAGTGAGACCAGCATAGGATTTTTCTCCTCATCAAAACAAAAATTTAGAGACCTGGATCAAGAAATTTGGTTCCGTGAAACTCTGGGAAAGTCAAACCCTAGTTTGACCCCGAGCTAGAGAAACCTTAAATACTAAAACTGCTAATTTTTGGTACAGTCGCTATATATAGATATTGGAACTGTTGCAGGAGCTGAAAATTTCCAGGTCCTAAGATAACATCCTGATGAATCCTGTTTCCAAACCGAAGCCTCCTGTTACCTATATTATGGGAGATATGATCTCTCCAATTTAGGGTTCCAGCCTCTTCCAGAATTCATCCCGAAACAGGACACCTGGGAAAAATTACCATATATTGGGCTACAGAGTTCTAAATGGAATTCCTAAAGATGTTCTAGAAAGGGCACAGACTATAATTTCGGTGGTATGAATATCAGAATCAGAAGATGAACCAGTGACACGTGGAATTCCGTACAACTTCGCTGTTCTGAACAGCCCTGTAACAGGTCACCTTGGGAGAAGGATGATAAATCCAAAATGGTGAAACCAATTATATTGAAACCTGTGGTTTTATATCAGGGACATTCTATTTTATCTTATTGCAAAATTTCCGACACAGAGGAGTAGCGATTCAGGAGCTATCATAGAAACGGTAACACGCATTTTTGCAGAAGAAATTGGAAATCTAGGGCTTCTTGTTCCAGGAGCTTCCCTCCATTGTTTTCAGAAAAGGAGTACATTGGACAGCTCCATTTGAAGTTATCTATATATATATATCTAATTAGATCTAAAATATTCCAAGTTTTCAAAATTAGGGTTTCTGTGGCAAACCCTAGATCAGCCAACTATGGAACCAAGACGGACACCTCAAATCGGGAAGATCTAATCCTTTGCTATTTTCATTTGAGGTTCTCATTTCAAAGAAATCTATCACATCAGCTTGATGATAAGCTTGGTGAAGTTGAAAAATTCCAAGATTAGAAGTATATGATCTCTCTGAATAAAATGGATTGGACACCTACATGAGTATAGAGGTTCCAGTTCCAGAGGGAGATGAGGCTAGAAGCCTTACACAAGAAGAACTTGGTCAAGGCCAAGAAGATCATGGTTGATTCAGTCACAAATAAACTTGTACTACAAGTGTATTCCTTAAAGACACCAAAGATGTTTAATTACTTAACCAAGCTACTTGAAGGGAAGAACAGAAATCAGAATACGACCTCAAGAAACCAGTTGAAGAATGCGAAGATCCAAAATGCAGAGACCATGTAGTCATAAGGGTCTCTCAAATCAAAGAACAACTTGAAGCAGTGAAAGAAGAAGTGAAGAATGCGGAAGTGGTGATGGACACCTTGAATGGCCTACCAGGATCATAGGATTCATTCATGCGAGGAATGTGTGCCATAAGGTAGTGATTACTTTCAGTAGAATCTAGGAAGAAGAAGAGGCTCGACTCATAAGAAGAGAAGAGAAGATGGGAGCAATTGAAGATCAAGCTCTCACCATCCAAAGAAGATCCCTCAAGTAATGAGAAATATGAAGAACTCAACTCTTGAAGAACTTCTTATCCACCTTAGAATTTGGATAAGAAACGATGCTATTATGAATGAAGAGGACGATGAAGCTGAAGGCTCAAGAAGGAGTCTACCCATGAAAAAAAATAAAGATAAGTATTCAATTGTCATTTCATGATATTGTTTTGTTATGCATTTGTTTATATTCAGTTGATGTATTATGCATGATAGGATGTTTGCATTAATGACAATATACTACTAATATGCATATGATGGGTAATTAGCTCATGGTGCTATACAACTCTCCATTTCTACTTATCTAGGATGAAACCTCTTTGCTGACATATTGGATTAGTGCACAATCCCAATGTTGTCCTGGTAGAGATGGAAGGCATCTAGAAAGTTTCAGTGAGATATGGATGAATGTTGTATTGGATAAATTAGTTGCATGATCATATATTTATGCATAAGAACTTGCCAGTATAAATATTCCTTATGAAATGTTCTAACCATACAAATGCATTTGACTTGTAGGAAAGACCACATACATAATTGCCTGGAAGCAAAGAAGAATGAGACTTGTTCCAGAGAACAAGTGACGACATTTCAAAATGAAGAATAACATGACGAGTGCAATGACATCATTGATGCAGAACCTTTCAGCCACCAAGAAGAAAGGGAAGACCAGTTCAAGAAGAATGATTTCAGGGTGCAGTATCGAGACCTGAAAAGAAGTTCATAATTCCATCATGCAGTAGATGAAAACATCGTGGGATACAAAGCAAGATTTGTAGCACAAGGCTTCTCACGAAAAGAAGGCCTAGACTATGAAGAGACATTTGCAGCTAGTAAGAGTTTAAATACATACATGATGAGCCTGATGAAGATCTTAACCTTTGCTACAAGGTTGAACATGCAAGTCTATACACTAGATGGTCACCTAGAATATTAGTAGCATAGGAAGCTACTTGTCACTCTGGTATAGAATGTTTTCAATGCATAGAGAACAGAAGACAGAGGGAGTATGATGCTTCACTTCAAATGGAGTGACTACAGAATATCTTAAGGTTTGACATGGTACGACATGATGGGTATATTACTGATGACTCTAGGATTTATTGAGAGTAAATTGGATTCCAACCTTTTCATCAAGATTGAAGGTGGAAGACCAATGATGCTCCTGTTATATGTTGATGCACTATTTTCTAGGCATGGAGGTGTCGACAAGGGAAGTATGCAGTAGATATCCTAAAAAGGTTTGGGATGATGGACTGCAAAGCTATGATCACACCTATGGAATTAAACTTGAAGCTATTGAGTGATGCCTCATCAGAGTCGGTTGATGCTACGATGTATCATCAGATGATTGGGTCATTGATGTACGTGATGAACACGAGACTAGACATTTGCTTTGCTATGAACACCTTGATCCAGTACTTGACAGATCCAAGAAGTGTTCACTTGATTGCTGCAAAGCATGTTTTGAGGTACCTGAAGGGTACAATTGATTATGGGCTCAAGTACGATGTGAATCAAAAGATTAACCTAGAGGCTTATGATGATTTAGATTGGGTAGTCAGTGCCATCGACGGGAAGAGTACTTCAGGATTTTGCTTTAGTATGGGATCAGGTGTGATCTCTTGGTTTAGCAGCAAGCAATCCTATGTGGCACTGAGTATAGCTAGTTGTGAGGCAGTATGGCTGCGGAAGCTACTGTCTGATATATTTGATCTCCAATTGGATGCTACTTGTATACATTGTGACAACCAGAGTTGCATGAAGTTTTTAGAGAATCCAGTGTTCCATGACAAGTCGAAGCATATCGAGATCAAGTATCACTATATCAAGGATATGGTGCAAAGGAGAGCAGTGAAGCTCTAGTATGTTGCGACGGAGGAACAGATAGCTGATGTATTGACGAAGCCATTGGCTAGGCTGAAGTTCGAGTACTTCAGGGAGAGGCTTGGTGTTCTCCAGATCAAGGTTCACTCCAAGACAAAGTGATGAGACCCATATCCATTCTGACATGGTGAGAGGATTGGTTCCTTCCATGGTTAGATGTAAGGGTTGAGCCATTCTATCATGGTGAGAGGATTGGTTCCTTCCATGTCAGATATGAGTGCTGAGATCCATAGCCATTCTGACGAGTAGGTCAGATATAAGGGCTGAGCCATTCTGTCATGGTGATAGGTTTGCTCCCTTCCATGATAGATATGAGTGCTTCCCATTCTGTCGAGTACGACAGATGTAAGGGCAATTTCCATTCTAGGAATGGAGGCACCTGGTCAGTTACCAGGAACACTCAGTGTAAGAACTGATTATCCATTCTGATGTGATAGAGGGATGTGTTCCCACTTGATCAGATGTAAGGGCTGAACCATTCTATCATGGCTAAAGGATTAAGTTCCTTCCATATCATATGTGAGTGTTGGCCATTCCGACGAGTAGGTCGGATGTAAGGGCAACTGCCATTCTCTAGGAGAATGGAGGCGCCTGGTCAATTACCAGGTAGCTCAGTCGAGGACTGGGGGCCATTCTGATATGACTAATGGGATGTGTTCTCATAGGATCAGATGTGAGTGCAATCCCTTCCATCACTGTGACTAGGATGTGTTCCCACCTGGATGGATGTAAGTGCAGAGCCTTTCTAGAGCGACTGAGGGATGTGTTCCCACGTGCTCATATGTAATTGCTGAAATCTCTCATCACTGTGATTAGGATGTGTTCCAGCCTGGATGGGAGTCTTTCATCATTATGAGCAGGATGTGTTCCAGCCTGGATGAAAGTGGGAAAATATTCCATCACTGTGAGTAGGATGTGTTCCAGCCTGGATGGGAGTCTTCCATTAGTGTGGTAGGATGTGTTCCTGCCTAGATGGATGTGCCTTTCTGACGAGTAGGTCAGATGTAAGTGCTGAGCCTTTTCATAGATGTTAGTGATGTGATGTCCTATCATGCTAGTAAATGTGAGTGTTGGGCCTTTCTGATGTGATTATAGGATTGGATCCTATATGATCAGATGTGAGTGCCGGGTGTGCCTTTCTAACGAGTAGGTTAGTTGTAAGTGTTGGGCGTGCCTTTCTGATGAGTAGTTCAGATGTAAGTGCTGGGTGAAGACCTAAATGATGGCTAGGCCTACAACTAGCATGAAAAAGGGCTGGCTCTGTAGAACTTCTCGTGACGAGAAGAATCATGAGATAGCACCAGTGATGATCCAGATCAAGTGATGATCCAGATCTAGTGATGATCCATATCCAGTGATGATAGCCAGTGATGATATAGATCCAATCATGATGATCCAGATCGAGTGATGATCTAGATCCAGTCATGATGATCTAGCAGTGATGATCCAGATTGAGTGATGATCTAGATCCAATGATGGTGATCTAGATCGAGTGATGATATAGATTCGATGATGATTATCCAGATCGAGTGATGATATATATTTGGTGATGATGATCCAGATCGAGCGATGATATAGATTCAGTGATGATGATCCAAATTGAGTGATGATCCAGATCCAGTGATGATGTCCAGTGATGATCCAGATCGAGTGATGATCTAGATTCAGCGATGATGATCCAGATCCAAATGAAGATGACTTACAGATGAAGATGAATTAAATATGAAGATGACTTGAAGATGACAAAGACCTGACGAGGACCCAGATGATACAGAGAAGAAGACTTGTGCTGATATATTGTGTCGAGAGAATACCTTCCTAGTTAAGAGGGAGTTTTGATGTAATTGTAATTTCGGAATGTATTCACTTGTATTTCTTATCTATTGTAACCCGATGTTTATTTCGGGATGTATTTGAGTCATGTCATGCCCCAATGTTCCAATCGAGAAGTTTTTATAATGACAAAGCCATGTCAAGTCATTGTGGGTAACCCTCCTATTGGTCAAGGGTTAAAGTCCCCATAGTTGTGGGGCCCTTGGGCTATTAGACTATCCTAGTGAAGTTGGCCCTAGGTGAGTCATTGTAAGTCGGGGCAATAGTAACCACCATTGTGTTACCCTCCTATTGGTCAGAGGAGGCAAAGTCCCCACAAGTGGTGGGGCACTAGGGTTATTAGACACTCCTAGAGATGTCGGCTCTAGTAAGTAATTGTTAAGTGAGGCCGACATGTTGGAGTGCACTTCAAGTGAACGGAAGAATATAAATAGAGAGTGAGAGCCTCTCTATTTATCACTTGCAACACACATCACTCACTCACTCAAGTGTGGCACATTAGTGAGGAAGGAAATACACTGGGACTAGACAAGAAGAAGACTACTGCTGTCGGGAGTGCATCTTACTGTTTTGGTGTTGATTCTATCTTTGAGGAAGTTGCGGGGTTTTCTCCGTTAAGGTTTCCCCGAGAAAAACTCTTTGTGTCTCTTATCTCTTGTGATGTGCTTATGTTTTATTGATGTGCTTGTTATTCTCTCAGTGAAAAGATGCTAAGATCATAACGCTAGCTTATATGATGAAAAACTAACAGTAGTCGACAACACCTAGGGGGCCTAGTTCTTTAGAACCTAAACGTTCTAGCATAGGGAAGCTCGCTACAATGTTAATTGTTGGGTTCATAGTTGCCAATTTGGGTAAGGGCGACATTAAAACTAGTATAAAACACAACATATGCAGATAACATAAATATATACATAGGTATATATGTGTGTGTGTGTGTGTATTGTCCATGCCGTAAATTGGATAAAAAAATACAAAGAACATTATATATAATGGTGGAATATTATATATAAGGGGATCATATATAATAGCAGACCGCCTATAGTGATAGGAACTCCAGGTATATATATATATGGTTATGATGGATTTATGAAGGAGATTAAAAAAATAAATAATTAATTCCTTCATTCGTGTGTTAATTCTAGATTGACATGAGGAGAGGAATTAAATTATTCTTAAAAGTAATAGTCATGCCATGGTAAGAATTAAATAATTTCTGAACGCCTTAATTCTAGGGCAGAAACGGTCACCTTAATCTTGGGATTTCTCAACCCAAAATCGTCCTGACAATTGCAATGGCAAATTACTATGCTTAGCAATTTTGGCAGAGGAGCATGGCCTTATGCAAATAAAGGAGTGTTGTATTTATAGGGGATAATGCCCAGAAGGAAGGAAAAGAGCATTGCTCCATCGAATAGAGGGATCTCTGTGTTCTAGCCAAATAAAATCGATTCTCTACATTTTGTTTTAGAGAGGAAGTTTTCAACATCGACCTCTTGAAGAGGAAAGGTACTTTCCTAGGAAAGGGGGCAATTATAGTGGCTAAGATGAATCTCGGGGTGAAAATGGTGTGTAAGTACTTCAGCTCTATTGCCAATGTTTTGTATTGGTTGTTTAATTTTACAGTCCCATCGATCCCTAGCTATCACCACAGGTATATCCATGCCCAAAATCTTTTGAATATTTCTAGGCAATAGTTTAAAAATAAAATTTATACTAGCCACTTCACTTCGTGCGATTTGCTTCAGCCGGTGTCTAGAAAATGTATATATTTATACTTCTATACTCGTGGATGGGTGGCGCTACCCTCACTTTCCTATTAAATGCTTCGATTTCCATTCACCCTTTTGGGTGCTTAATAGTTCCTGGGTTTAAGAAGGAATTACCTGGGAGAATATCAGATCCTTCTTTTAGATGGCCTTTGAAGGCAGAGAATAGTAATGTACCAGATATTTTTTTCTAGTAAACCTTTCTTTTCAAAAATTCAACAATTAAGAAAAAGGTTAGATGAGAAAATATTTTGACTATAAATACTAAGTGGGACTTGTTTATATTAGTATAGAGAACTCTTACAGTTATTATGAACAAAGTGAGGAGGGGAAAGCCTAGCTATCGCAGTATGTACTGTGTTTTTCCTTCGCTAGTTTGTATGCCAGAGGTTGTCGGAAGTTATTTTCAGTTATGTTTTACCCAACATATCCAATGGAGAGCCTAGCTTGTTATCACAATTTATACTTTGTTTCTTTCGCTAGTTTTTATGCCGAAAGTTATTTCGATTATGTTTTACCCAGCGTAGGTGTTTTTTTTCCCTTTACCTACTTATAAATGTAAGCCTGCCTTTTGTTGTAGTTAAAAATTACACTCGTTATGAGAGTCTATAAGGATAACGAAAGAGAACATGGAAACTAGGATGTGTAGGACCATAGTTGTTCATTGAATAGGTATCACCCTAAAAAAAAATATGGAAAGGATTAACCTCGTCATGCCAAATCATGAGGAAGGGTTTAATTTTTACCTAGTTGTCGAAATTTATAAATCTTAATGTAGTGAAGGTTGGCCTACGAAGTTGAATTATACCTCTGTCTTTATAAACATATATGTATATAGTTCTGATGAGGTTTATTATCTTTTGGGCTTGGCTGAAAATGCACAGGGTGAAATCCCATTGGAGCAATACAGATTATTATATATTCAGTTATTATATAGGAGTGTAAGCTTTGGTTTTAGCTTGTGTCTTTGTTGACATTGATTTATGTATAGACAGAAAACATTGGATTCTCCCTCCCATTCTTGGAGAAAGAAAAGAGAATTACAGACTAAGTGCTGCAAAATTGTAACCCTTTTTAATGAAATAAATGTCATAGGCATGCGACACCTTTTGGTGGACGTAACCCCAAGGATGGGGTGAACCACGTACATTGGTTTTGTGTCTTATGTGTTTTGAGGGGATTTATTTTATGTGTTTTTATGTGGTTACCTTATGTGAACTTGTTCCAATATATCTTACATATTTTATGCATTGTGTACTTGCTGCAATTTCTCTTACCTCTTTTACTCTTTGTGTACTTGATGCAATTCATCTTATGAACTTGATCTTATGAGCTCCAAAGGTTTAAACTAATTGTTACAATGAATACAATGGTGCCAATAGCTGAAGGACCCCAAATGAGTGTTTGGACATTCAGAAACATGTTAATTAATGCAACCGAGGTAAGGTAGAGAAATGAACACAGTTGTTTTGTAATGTGATATTTTATGGAAAAATTAATTATAAAGCTCCATTTTCCACCCATAATAGCATCGAGGTATAAGAGGTATTTTACATATGGTATCAAAGCCAACTACAATGCTAGACCCTTAAGAATGGGCTAACATGATAGTTGCAGGATTAATTTTGGAAGAATATTTGCTCGGAGCTTATCTATGTCGGATAAGGAATTCTCTCTAGGGATAACCTGAGCGAATGTGTGAGCAGGTAGTGTATCGTTGAATTAAGTTAACGAATCTGGTAAAATGCTATTTGTAAGTCACCTGTTGTTTTTAATAAGATGAAAGAGAACTGATATCTCGTCCTACAGAAATAGCACTACATCTATGGTTGGGTAGTTGATTTTGCTCTTTTGCAAGTAGCAAAATTGTTGCATCTTCATAGGATATAAAAAATTCTTGGGAGGTTTGACCGCCTAAACACTCTCATCCCAGGCCACTCATCGGGAAGGGGATTCATACCGACACAGAGATCCATAGTTTGTAAAATGATCAATGATTTATATCAAACCATAAAATTTTGTGAGAGCAATGGAATCCTTATTCCCATCCAAGCCATACAAGAAAGGCCCTTCAATCTCCATAATTTCCACGGGATGAGATTATTTTACAAGATTCTTTCGAATACCCTTGTGTTGCGATAGCTCAGCTGATCCAAAAACATGTTTATAAGCGATTTAAACTTTCACTTTGGGGAAATATCACTTCTGCTTTAAAATCAAATTAAAACCTATTGGAAATAATGGGATTATGAAGTGATACAAGTTTCTTTGGGATAGATTTATCACACAATGCAATACATCGCTTTAGAAACAGACCCTCAAAGCATGGACTGAATGTAATTTTTTTTCCGGATAAACTCCTTGTTATTTGAATAAGATAGAAATTCTAGGTTATGTCTTGTTCTGCTTCATATTGTGTCAAAAAAAAAGGGGGGCAAGTGAGGGGTGGTGAAACTTTTCAAAACAAGACACGTTTGACCATTTTATTTTGCAGACAAAAAGCTTGTCAGATTTTAGAGTGTAGAAGTCTATGAAATCGCAAGACACTGATTGCATTTGTTGTGAGTTTATAGCTGATTCTGGAATTCTTATCAACAAGCCTCTATTGTAATATGTTCATTTATTTTGAAATAATTCCCAAGCTCATTCTAGTAGATTTAGGTGTAGATATACAGATAATGTATCTTTAATGGCAGGAATTGCTTTTATTCTTAGTGGTCCTTTGATAGAGCTGCTTAAGTTGTTGATGTAGAGGGATGTCTATCTTTAATCTATTCAGAGGCAGCAATTGTGTCACCTCTTAATTCCAATACTGCACAGGATTTTTATGCCCAAATACTAGAAAATCGATTATTTACTGGGTATTTGTTTCCCACCAATGCATGGAAGCTAGTTTTGGTTTGCATACTATGATCATGTTGGACAAATGTTTATGTTCACTAGTTTTAAGTGACCTAAAATAAATTTATTACTCCAGTATTTCTCTTTATCATTGAACCAAAAGGAAAAGATGTGACGATCACTGTGTTTTCTAAAAAGATTAGTTACGCATTACAGGTGAGCAATTGTTCTATTAATTTACATTCACAAAGGATTTTTGACACTATATTTTTAATCAGTTCATTGTAGCTACAATACCTTAAACATATTTTACACTCCACACACGTAGTAGTTTAGCTCCTGCACATGTATCATTGAGTACATTGGTTTTCAAAGATGTTGTATCCATGGACTCAGATCATCAAGGCAGAAGCATCCCAGTTCCACATTATTGGATCAGGGTGTTCCCTTAATACTGTGCAATATTTATTAATGAAAGTTGTATTTTCTATTGTAAATTTTCATATATCTTTTTCTTTCTTGTAGAATATTAAAAAGTTTACTTATGATAGAAGGTAAGCTTTATGCATTGTAATTGGTTCAAACTATGTTTGTAGCCAAATGCGAATTTTAATGGCTTGACTACATTATAGTCACAAACAAACATGTTGCAATGGTCCATTAGGGATTGGTGATGTTTCAAGCCGTAAAAGCTTAGGAGAAATTTAATTTTGAATACCATAGAAAAATTCAACCAGATCAGAGATGCAACTAAGACATGATATCCTGGTTGGTTTATAAGAAAATACCATGAATGATGTATTCTGATCTTGACTCATCCTGCAAATGTTCTTTAAAATTATCACCAAATATTTCCAACAATTTCTAAAAATTGCATGTTTTAGACTTGGATTTGTAGTTATTCAAGTTATGCATTAAATTTGGCAGTTGGGAATTGTTCAGAATTAGATTCATTTTTCTGAAAATTATTAAACATGCAAACTTACTTGCATATATTTTGGCATTCAAAATAGATAGACATACCCCTAAGTATAAACCAAAACCACCTTAAAAGTACAATTGCAGTCCAATTTTGTTTTGTGCAGCTTAATAATTGTGAAATATGCATTATATTTATAAGTCAAAGATAGATGATAAGTGACAGTACTTCATGCTAAATGAATTACATCTTTAAACATGTGCATCATAATTATGTAGGCAATTGCTAGAGAATCTAGTTGTGGTGAGGCACTTGTTAATTGCTATTCAGTTACAGTATAGATTCATGGGTATAACAAGCATATTTTCAATTTATGCACTGTTTTGATCAATCTTGACCACATATGACAGCTTCATTATTCCTATGAAGTTATACACAGTTTTTCAGAAGTATAAATTTCCAACATTGAGTCAATCATTTGGAAGTATCTGTGAAGTTGAAAGCCTAGTAGGTACCTCCCTTGCAGGAAGCCTAGATGTGGCAGGAGCAGAAGCATTTTTGCAAAATGATTCAAATCCTGATTTTTGTTAGATATGCCTTGTACTCTAATCTCCTATTACAGTTTGTTGCACTCCCTCAAGATATGAATTTTATTGCATATATTTATGTTGATACAGAATAGTACAAATATAGAAGCAAATAATAAATTGAAGTTAATGGGTAAAGTGGGGTTTGCATTGTCAAATTTCCCAGGTTTTATGTGATTTCTTGTGAATTGTGTTGTTATAAGAAATTGAAAGGGTCTTGTGGATTTTTGTGAATGCCTTCTTGTCAATTTGGGTATTTAAAAGAAATTGAAAAGGATCTTATCCGATGAATGAGAAAGGAAGTAAGACTTGACTTATGCTAAAAATTTGATGTTCTTTTGATAAACTGACCACCTATGGATTGATTGTAGGCATGGGAAATTGTGGCCTTGAGGAGTACTAAAGCTCCAAGGCTATAAAGAGTTAAGAAGATATGAGAAAAATATCATGGGCATAAATTTGTCACCATGAGGAAGTGGTTGAAAGCTACGTTGTTTTCCCCTGGGCCAGCGAGGGACCACTATGCATTCTGGGGATGCCTAGATGTAAGACATTTTGGTTAAGACTCGTTCCACACACATTAGAGGACTTTCACATGAGTGGGGGACTCTGTGAAGAGAATAACCTCCAGGCGTTGTGGAGGTGTGCGAGAATAGAGGTGCCTCAGCTTGGTGAAGCACCCTGAATAGCACAAAAGGAGATACAAGGGTATCGTCCTTGTGTTGGGTGGCTTGAATTGTTACTTGAAGTACTGTTAGAAATTGGAGTGTTGGGATGAAGGACATCCAAAGAAAAGAATAATGCTGTGAAAAGGTATGTGCATTACAGGTAAAATGGTACCTATGAAGTAATATGGCTATTTATTGGCAAATAGAACTGACTTGTATATTGGAACCACTATGGATTATGGAAATTGTATAGTGTTGGATTTCTGATTTATAAATTGTTTTCAATATTGATATTAGCAAACGTGCATATTTATGTCACAATGCAAAAAGGATCTATGGTTTATGTTTTAAGTTGAATTATAATTTTGAACATGAATTACTGAAAAAGATTAAATTGTAGTTATGATGCTGTAAAAGACCTGTTATTTATGTTTCATGATGAATTGACTTTTACCTATGTAAAATTTGGGTAGACCTGATTTTATGTTACAGGAAAACTACAGGTCCTATGAACCTACAAGGATCAGAAAAAAAAAAAAAGTTGAAAGAGATCCGAGCAAGGAAAAGCAAGAAGAGATGACTCGAGAGAAGAATAAAAGTTTTGTCGAAGAAACAAGAAACACCAAGGATGGTGTTATTTTTTTGGGAAAGAGGATGTAATATCCCTCTCATATGCCCTGGAATATTGGGTAATTTCTGAATGTATTTATGCTCTGGTGAGGAGCTCAAGGCCAAGGCCCCACCAGCAGAACATTGTGTATTAGGTATTGTGATTTCATAAGTCGGGGATGAGTACAACTTCTTTCGAACACACGATACCACTAGGAGGAAAGACTAGTGGTCGACAACACCTAGGGGGCCTAGTTCTTCAGAACCTAAACGTTGTGGCATAGGGAAGCTCACTACGATGTTAATTGTTGGGTTTGTAGTCACCAATTTGGGCAAGAGCGACATTAAAACCAGTATAAAAACACAACATATGAAAATAACATAAATATATATAGGTATAGGTATATATTATCCATGGCATAAATTGGATAAAGAAATACAAAGAACATGATATATAATGGTGGAATATTATATATAAGGGGATCATATATAATAGCAGACCGCCTATAGTGATAGGAACTCCAGGTATATATATATATGGTTATGATGGATTTATGAAGGAGATTAAAAAAATGAATAATTAATTCCTTCATTCCTGTGTTAATTCCAGATTGACATGAGGAGAGGAATTAAATTATTCTTAAAAGTAATAGTCGTCCCAGGGTAAGAATTAAATAATTTCTGAACGCCTTAATTCTAGGGCAGAAATGATTGCCTTAATCTTGGTATTTCTCATCCCAAAATCCTCCTAACAATTGTAATGGCAAATTGCTATGCTTAGCAATTTTGGCAGAGAAGCATGGCCTTATGCAAATAAAGGAGTGTTGTATTTATAGGGGATAATGCCCAGAAGGAAGGAAAAGAGAATTCCTCCATCGAATAAAGGGATCTCTGCATTCTAGCCTGATAAAATAGATTCTCTGCATTTCGTTTCAGAGAGGACGTTTTCAACATCGACCTCTTGAAGAGGAAAGGTACTTTCGTGGGAAAGGGGGCGATTACAGTGGCTAAGATGAATCTCAGGGTGAAAATGGCATGTAAGTACTTTGACTCTGTTGCCAATGTTTTGGATTGGTCGCGTAATTTTACAGTTCCATCGATCCCTAGCTGTCACGACAGGTATATCCATGCCCAAAAAGCTTTTGAATATTTCTAGGCAGTAGTTTAAAAATGAAATTTATACCAGCTATGATTTGTTTAGTTCGTGCAATTTGCTTCAGCCGGTGTCTAGAACATGTATATATTTATACTTCTATACTCATGGATGGGTGGTGCTACCCTCACTTGCCTATTAAATTCTTCGCTTTCCATTCGCCCTTTTGGGTGCTTAATCGTTCCTGGGTTTAAGAAGGAATTACCTGGGAGAATATCAGATCCTTCTTTTAGATGGCCTTTCAAGGCAGAGAATAGTAATGCACTAGATTTTTTTTCTAGTAAACCATTCCTTTAAAAAATTCAATAATTAAGAACAAGGTTACATGAGAAAATCTTTTGACTATAAATACTAAGCGGGACTTATTTATATTAGTACAAAGAACTCTTATGGTGATTATGAACAAAGTGAGGAGGGGAATCCCTAGCTATCACAGTATGTACTATGTTTTTCCTTCGCTAGGTTTTATGCCGGAGGTTTCCTGAAGTTATTTTCGGTTATGTTTTACCCAGGATATCCAATGGAGAGCCCAACTTGTTATCACAGTTTATACTTTTTTTCTTTCGCCAGTTTGTATGACGAAACTTATTTCAATTATGTTTTACCTAGCGTAGGTGTTTTTTTTTCCCTTTACCTATTGATAAATGTAAGCCTACCTTTTGTTATAGTTAAAAATTACACTCGGTATGAGATTCTATAAGGATAACAAAAGAGAACATGGAAACTAGGATATTTAGGACCGTAGTTGTTCATTAAATAGGTATCACCCTCAAAAAAAGCATGGAAAGGATCAACCCCGTCATCTTGACTCATGAGGAAGAGTTTAATTGTTACTCTGAGTTGCCAAAATTTATAAATCTTAATGTAGTGAAGGTTGGCCTACGAAGTTGAATACTATCTGTCTTTATAAACATATATGTATATAGTTCTGATGAGGTTTATTTTCTTTTGGGCTTGGATGAAAATGCATAGGGTGAAATCCCATTGGAGCAATATGGATTATTATATATTCAGTTATTATATAGGAGTGTAAGCTTTGGTTTTATCTTATGTCTTCTTTGACACTGATTTATGTATAGACATAAAACATTGGAGTCTCCCTCCCATTCTTGGAGAAAGAAAAGAGAATTACAGACCAAGTGCTGCAAAATTGTAACCCTTTTTAATGAAATAAACGTTGCAGGCATGCGACACCTTTTGGTGGATGTAACCCCAAGGATGGGGTGAACCACGTACATTGGTTTTGTGTCTTATGTGTTTTGAGGGGATTTATTTTGTGTTTTTATGTGGTTACCTTATGTGAACTTGTTGCAATATATCTTACATATTTTATGCATTGTGTACTTGCTACAATTTCTCTTACCTGTTTTACTCTTTGTGTACTTGATGCAATTCATCTTATGAACTTGATCTTATGAGCTCCAAAGGTTTAAACTAATTGTTACAGCAAATACAATCGTGCCAATAGCGGAAGGACCCCAAATGAGTGTTTGGACATTCAGAAACATGTTAATTAATGTGACCGAGGTAAGGTAGAGCAAATGAACACAGTAGTTTCATAATGTGATATTTTATGGAAAAAAAATTATAAAGTTCCCCTTTCCACCCATAATAGCATCGGGGTATAAGAGGTATGGGTCAGTGCAAGAAGATGATGGACCTTTTTGGCGTGTTAGATGCAATAGAAACCTGAAAAATCAGGCATCCCTCAACTTACTTGGATTTTTTGAGATACTTATGCAAAATATATTGCATTGAGTAAAAAACATGAAATGTAGGAAATTGAATCACCTTTCCGAATATATAACTTTTATGTATCGAAAATTTTCATAGCTATGTCAAATTGCATTTTTCCTAATAGGCACTTTTTATTTTTCAGGGAAATTATAAGGTATATGTTTTTGTGGTTGCAGCCTTTGAGGGCCTAAATGATCGAATCAAGCTACACAAATTGACATCCATGTAGAGAACCCATATCACTAGTGCGGCATTATTTTTCAAAAATTAAATTAGTAATTTTATAATATTTTTATAATTGTCTAAGTGAGAAAACCTCGAAAATGGTATGCATTTTGTGGGTGCAGCCTTTGAAGGTCTTAATGAAAAAATCATGAAATGGGGTTTTGATAGAACGTAGAGGTTAGTGTCTACTTGTGCACCATACAATTTTTGTTTGAAGTGATCAAGAATTGAAAAAGTTATAGAAGAAACACTACCAGTGTGTTTTTTGAGTTCAGGAGTGATGACAGAAGATAAATAAGAAAAAAATAGAAAAAATTATGTATTCTTGTTAAAATTTACATATTTAGAATCTGCAAAAAAAACCATGTCTATTTCTAAAATCTCATAAAAAATGGAGGTGTGCAGCACAATCAGACGAACCGTTAAACATGAGCATATTGAAAATATGGATATAATGTTGAATTTGCCATGGTTTATCATACTCCAAGGCACAGGCATGTTGAATCCGAAGCAAAGTACAAAGCAGACACATAGGCATAGGAATTCCATGAAAGCATGGGTGAAGGCTCGGCCTTATCATTTGGAGGGAATAAAAATTTGAATTTAACAATACACGCACGCGATTTAACACTACAAAACACGTGTGCGTTATATAAACATAAAACGCGAGCGCGTTATGTTCATATAAATCGCGTGCGCGATATGTGAAACCAAAAAAATAGCGCCAACATAATTTTGACATAATGCTTGGGATCATAATGCTTCTATTCTTCAATTTGGTGTACACTCCACATATAACATAAGGTTTGTAGGTTCATTAATCTAAAATACATCAAATGGTATCACACAAATGATATAGAATGTGTGTGTATACTATTACTACTAGAAGTATTAGTATTAAACTAGTTACTAATTGTACACTGATTGGTGATGGAGAGAGGGATTTGGTACATAAGGATGCCTAGGGATTTCCACTAGTGACCTACTGCAACCTCTTCCATAGCCCTAATGACCTGCTACAATTTTCCAATGCATCATGTCTCCAGTATCATTCCAATAGCGGCAACCTTAGCTCCTTCAATGGCGACATCTGATGCTCCCACAGGTGCTTTATATGATACACAAATAATAAATCCCTCTTGTAGTGAAATAATTCATCATCATCATCATCACTTTCCTCATCATCATCATCACCATCGCCATCATCATTATCCTCATCATCATTATCATCATCCTCATCCTCATCGTCATCATCAGCTTCATCATCACCATCATCATCATCATCAACATGATCATCATCATCACCATCAACATCGTCAACATCATCATCGTCATCTTCATCATCATCATCATCCTCATCATCATCACCATCAACATCATCCTCATCATCAACATCATGAACATCATGAACATCATCATCATCCTCATCACCATCAACATCATGAACATCATCGTCACCTTCCTCATCGTCATCCTCATCCTCATCATCATCACTACCTTCATCATCATCATCATCATCATCAACATGATCATCATCATCACCATCAACATCGTCAACATCATCATCGTCATCTTCATCATCATCATCATCCTCATCATCATCACCATCAACATCATCCTCATCATCAACATCATGAACATCATGAACATCATCATCATCCTCATCACCATCAACATCATGAACATCATCGTCACCTTCCTCATCGTCATCCTCATCCTCATCATCATCACTACCTTCATCATCATCATCATCATCATCAACATGATCATCATCATCACCATCAACATCGTCAACATCATCATCGTCATCTTCATCATCATCATCATCCTCATCATCATCACCATCAACATCATCCTCATCATCAACATCATGAACATCATGAACATCATCATCATCCTCATCACCATCAACATCATGAACATCATCGTCACCTTCCTCATCGTCATCCTCATCCTCATCATCATCACTACCTTCATCATCATCATCATCATCATCAACATGATCATCATCATCACCATCAACATCGTCAACATCATCATCGTCATCTTCATCATCATCATCATCCTCATCATCATCACCATCAACATCATCCTCATCATCAACATCATGAACATCATGAACATCATCATCATCCTCATCACCATCAACATCATGAACATCATCGTCACCTTCCTCATCGTCATCCTCATCCTCATCATCATCATTACCTTGAACACCATCATCATCATCATCAACATGATCATCATCATCACCATCAACATCGTCAACATCACCATCAACATCATGAATATCATCATCATCATCCTCAGCATTACCATCGACATCAACATCATGAACAGCATCATCACCATCCTCCTCATCATCATCACCATCAATGTCATGAACATCATCATCATCATCATCACCATCAACATCATGAACATCATCATCATCCTCACCATGAACATCACCTTCATCATCATCATCCTCATCACCATCATCATAATCATTCATCACCATCAACATCATGAACATCATCATCATCATCCTCACTATCAACATCATGAACATCATCATCATTCATCATCATCATCATCCGCACCATCAATTTCATGAACATCATCATCATCACCTTCATCATCGTGAACATCCTCCTCATCATCATCACCATCATCATCATGAACATTATCATCACCATCCTCATCATCATCATCACCTTCATCATCATCGTCATCCTCATCATCATCATCATCACCATCAACATCATGAACATTATCATCACCTTCCTCATCGTTGTCCTCATCCTCATCCTCATCATCACCTTGAACACCATCATCATCATCATCATCACCATCAACATCATGAACATCATCATCATCATCATCCTCCTCATCATCACCATCAACATCATGAACATCATCATCATCATCATCCTCCTCATCATCACCATCAACATCATGAACATCATCATCATCATCCTCCTCATCATCATCACCATCAATGTCATGAACTCATCATCATCATCACCATCAACATCATGAACATCATCATCATCCTCACCATGAACATCACCTTCATCATCATCATCCTCATCATCATCACCATCAGCATTCATCACCATCAACATCATGAACATCATCATCACCTTCCTCATCGTCATCCTCATCCTCATCATCATCATCATCACCTTGAACACCATCATCATCATCATCATCACCATCAACATCGTCAACATC
>LPNX011165685.1:0-2500 GCA_001517045.1 Pseudotsuga menziesii | reverse complement strand
CATCATCATCACCTTGAACACCATCATCATCATCATCAACATGATCATCATCATCACCATCAACATCGTCAACATCATCATCATCACCATCAACATCGTGAATATCATCATCATCATCCTCACCATCACCATCGACATCAACATCATGAACATCATCATCATCATCATCCTCCTCATCATCACCATCAATGTCATGAACATCATCATCATCACCCTCCTCCTCATCATCACCATCAATGTCATGAACATCATCATCATCCTCACCATGAACATCATCATCATCATCCTCATCATCATCCTCATCATCATCATTCATCATCACCATCAACATCGTGAACATCATCAACATCATGAACATCCTCATCATCCTCATCACGAACATCATGAACATCCTCATCATCCTCATCGCCATCAACATCATCCTCATCAGCATCATCATCACCGTCAACATCATGAACATCATCATCCTCATCCTCATCCTCATCCTCATCCTCATCATTGTCATCATCATCATCATCATCATCACCTTCATCATCGTCATCATCATCATCATCATCATCATCATCATCATTCATCATCATGATCAACATCATGAACATCATCATCATCACCATCATCCTCATCATGATCACCATCAACATCATCATCATCATCCTCATCATCATCCTCGTCATCAACATCATGAACATCATGAACATCATCATCCTCCTCATCACCATCAACATCATGAACATCATCATCATCATCATCATCATCATCATTCATAATGCCCATCAACATAGTGAACATCATCGTCATCATCCTCATCATCATGGACATCCTCATCATCATCATCCTCATCATCATCACCATCAACATCATGAACATCATCATCATCATCCTCATCATCATCATCACCTTCATCATCATCATCATCATCATCATCATCATCATCATTCATCATCATCCATCATCACCATCAACATCGTGAACATCATCATCATCATCATCATCACCATCACCATCATCATCATCATCATCATCATCAACATCATGAACATCATGAACATAATCATCATCTTCATCACCATCAACATCATGAACATCATCATCATCATCCTCATCATCATCATCACCATCAACATCATGAACATCATCATCATCATCCTCACCATCAACATCATCCTCATCATCATCATCCTCATTATCCTCATCCTCATCATCATCACCTTCATCATCATCATCATCCTCATCATCATCATCACCATCAACATCATGAACATCATCATCGTCATCCTCATCCTCATCATCATCATCACCTTCATCATCATCATCATCATCATCATCATCAGCATGCTCATCATCATCATGAACATCATCATCATCATCCTCATCATCATCATCACCATCAACGTCATGAACATCATCATCATCATCCTCACCATCAACATCATCCTCATCATCATCATCCTCATTATCCTCATCCTCATCATCATCACCTTCAACATCATCATCATTATCATCATCATCATCATCATCCTCATCATCATCACCTTCAACATCATCATCATTATCACCATCACCATCATCATCATGAACATCATCATCATTCATCATCATCAACATCATGAACATCCTCCTCCTCCTCATCATCATCATCGTCATCATCATCAACATCGTCATCATCATCAACATCATGAAGATCATCCTCATCATCATCATCACCATCAACATCATGAACATCATCATCATCATCCTCACCATCATCATCACCTTCATCATCCTCATCATCAACATCATCAACATCATCAACATCATCATCATCCTCATCATCATCAGTATCATGAACATCATCCTCATCATCATCATCACCATCAACATCATGAACACCATCATCATCATCCTCATCATCATCATCACTTTCATCATCCTCATCATCATCGTCATCAACATCATGAACATCATGAACATCATCATCATCATGAACATCATGAACAGCATGAACATCATCATCATCCTCATCGTCATCAACATCATGAACATCATCCTCATCATCCTCATCATCATCAACATCATGAACATCATCCTCATCATCATCATCACCATCAAGATCATGAACACCATCATCATCATCCTTATCATCATCATCACCTTCATCATCCTCATCATCATCGTCATCAACATCATGAACATCATCATCATCATGAACATCATCATCATCCTCATCATCATCAACATCATGAACATCATCCTCATCCTCATCATCACCATCAACATCAACATCAACATCATGAACATCATCATCATCACCTTCATCATCATCATCATCATCCTCAACATCAACATCATGAACATCGTCATCATCATCCTCCTCCTCATCATCATCACCATCAACGTCATGAACATCATCATCATCATCACCACCACCATCAACATCATGAACATCATCATCATCCTCACCATGAACATCACCTTCATCATCATCATACTCATCATCATCATCATCCTCATTCATGACCAT
>LPNX011165676.1:655901-675011 GCA_001517045.1 Pseudotsuga menziesii | reverse complement strand
TGAACAGTACATTTTTAATCTGATTAGGTATGTGCCATACCTTGCAGATGAAAAACCAAAGGTACACCGATTCCTCAGCTGTCTACCTTATCATATTAAGGACAGGATTGANTGAACAGTACATTTTTAATCTGATTAGGTATGTGCCATACCTTGCAGATGAAAAACCAAAGGTACACCGATTCCTCAGCTGTCTACCTTATCATATTAAGGATAGGATTGAGTATGACAATCAAAAAACTCTGGAAGAAGCTATGAGGAAAGCCAACTTCTGTTATGAACAGAATCAGAAGAAGGAGAGCATGGCCAACTGGAAGGCCAAGAAGAATAATAACCATTATGATCAAAAGAAGAAATAATTTGTGCCCAACCGAAATTCTAAAAACAATAAGGCCAGAAATTTTGCTAACAAGAATTTCCAAGGGAATAAGAATAATTCACCAAGCAATCAAAACAATTCAAAGGGTAAAGAATCTGCTAATAACCATGGTAATTACACAAAGAAATTTGAATGCAAAGAACCTATAAAGTGTTGGGAGTGTAATGGCCCACATTATGCCTCAGTCTGTCTTAATCGAAAAAAGACTGTCAGTAATATTCATACCATACAGGAGGAAATGAGTGTCGAAGATTTAGCGAGGACTATGCCCAGAATCAATGCATCCTTGGAGAATCAACAAGCAGAATATCAAACTTCCATGGTGGAAGTAGAAGGTATGATAAACCAAACCCCTATAGCTATTTTAATTGATCCAGGAGCTAGTCTCAGTTATATTTCACCTAAAATGGTAGAAAAATGTAAGTTGCCTGTTGAAAAATTTGCAAATTCTTGGTTGGTTCAGTTAGCCACTGGTGCAAAAAGGAAGGTAACTTGTTTTGTAAAAGAATGTGCAGTAGTTATGGATCAATTTGAAACTGTTATAAAGCTTAATGTATTACCTCTTGGTTCTTATGACTTACTAATTGGTATGGATTGGTTAGAACAACATAGGGTGATTTTAAACTGTTATGATAAAACCTTTACGTGTATAAATAATGATAGAAAATTAATAAGTGTAAAGGGGATCCCTAGAAAAACAACCATAAGGCAAATTTCTGCTCTGCAGCTTAAGAGAGCTGTTAGGAAGGGTTGTAAATCTTATGCAGTAACAATAACCGATGAGAAAAATCTAAATAAGACAGATAAATTAAAATTGGAAGACATACCAGTCTTAAGAGAATATGTTGATGTATTTCTAGAAGAAATTCCAGGACTACCTCCGAAAAGGGAACTAGATTTTACCATTGAGATGGTACTTGGTGCAGTACCCCATCTCAAAGGCCCCTTATCGAATGAACATACTGGAACTGAATGAACTAAGTCACAATTAAAAGAACTTATTGATAAAAAGTATATTCAACCTAGTGTGTCTCCCTAGGGGGCACATGTCATCTTCGTTAAGAAAAAGGACGGAACCATGCGACTTTGCATAGATTACTGTAAGTTGAATAAGATGACTATCAAAAATAGATACCCATTGCCTCGCATAGATGATCTGTTTGATCAACTACGTGGAGCCACGGTGTTTTCGAAAATTGATTTAAGGTCTGGATATCATCAAGTTAGGATTAAAGATGAAGACATATTTAAAACAGCTTTTAGAACTCGATATGGTCATTACGAGTTTGTCGTCATGCCATTCGGGCTTACGAATGCCCCAGCTATTTTTATGTGTTTAATGAACAATGTTATGCATAAGTATCTAGATAAGTTTATGGTCGTGTTTATCGACGACGTATTAATCTATTCAAAAACTGAAGAAGAACATAAAGAACATTTAAAAATTGTTTTGCAAGAGCTACGAGATCATCAACTCTTTGCAAAGTTCAGTAAATGTGATTTCTTCAAAGATAAGATTCAATACTTAGGTCATGTGGTGACTAAGGAAGGGATTTCGGTAGATCCCGAAAAGATAAAGGCAATCAAAGATTGGTCGATTCCTAAGGATGTAACTGATGTTCGATCCTTCATGAGAATTACCGGATATTACCGGAGGTTCATTGAAGGTTTTTCAAGAATCGTGAATCCGATAACTTCTTTGCAGAAGAAATGAAAGAAATTTGATTGAAACTAGAAATGCGAGGAAAGCTTTAAAAAGTTAAAAACTTTATTAACCAGTGCGCCTATTTTAAGAATAGCTTATCCAAATAAAGAATTTGTAGTGTGCACTGATGCCTGCAATGATGGTTTAGGCGGTGTTCTAACTCAAGAAGGGCATGTTATTTCCTATGAATCTAGGAAATTGAAAATTCATGAAAAAAATTATGCAACTTATGATTTGGAATTAGCTGTTGTTATACATGCTTTAAAGATGTGGCGTCATCACCTAATTGGGAAAAAAATTATTCTAATGACTGATAATAAAGGATTAAAATATCTGTTAGATCAGCCTAATCTAAATGCCAGACAAGCTAGGTGGCTATCTTTTCTAAGTGAGTATTATTTTGAAATTNATTCTAATGACTGATAATAAAGGATTAAAATATCTGTTAGATCAGCCTAATCTAAATGCCAGACAAGCTAGGTGGCTATCTTTTCTAAGTGAGTATTATTTTTAAATTTAGAACATTAAAGGTAAATAAAATAGAGTTGTTGATGCATTAAGTAGGAATGCAAGGCTAAACTTCACAGCAGTTATCAGCACTTATACAACAGATCTGGATGAACATCTTAAAGCAGGGATAGAACAAGATGAGATTTACCAAAACTTACAAGCTAAAACAAAAGAAAATCCAACAAAAAGCTTAAGTCACGCTTAAGTAAAGGTTACAGTTTGAATGCAAAAGGATTTTTACTATATAAAGACAGAATGTATGTACCTAATGTACCTAAAGTTAAGTTATTAATTTTAGATAAAATCCATAAAACTACATACTCATGTCATCTAGGCTATCAAAAGACTATAACTATGTTAATAAAAGAATATTTTTGGCCAAACATGAAGACTGAACTGGCGGAGTATATCGCTACGTGTTTTGAATGTTAGCAAGTGAAAACTGAACATCAACACCCAGCTGGATTACTTCAGCCATTGCCCATTCCTAGCTGGAATTGGGAGATAATAAGTCTCGATTTTGTTACTGGACTGCCTAAAAATCAGAATTTAAATGATTCTATCATGGTAGTGGTTGATAAATTAAGTAAAGCAGCTCACTTTATACCTGTTAAAACTACGTATAAAGCTGCAAACATAGCTGATATCTTTCTAAAGCAAATTTTTCAACTGCATGGAATACCAAAAGTTATAATCTCGGATAGAGATCCTAAATTTACAGGTAACTTTTGNATAAAGCTGCAAACATAGCTGATATCTTTCTAAAGCAAATTTTTCAACTGCATGGAATACCAAAAGTTATAATCTCGGATAGAGATCCTAAATTTACAGGTAATTTTTGGAAATCTTTGTTTAAATGATTAAACACTACATTAAATTTTAGCACTTCGTTCCATCCTCAAACCGATGGACAGACTGAAAGAGTAAACCAAGTACTGGAAGATTTACTAAGAATGTATGTGAAAGACCTGCCAGGTAAATGGGAGGATTATTTGCATATGGTAGAATTTGCTTATAATAATAATTATCAAGCGTCAGCCAGATTTAGTCCTTTCAAAATCTTGTATGGAAGGAAATTTAATACTCCTATCTCTTGGAGTAATCTGGTGGATAGATTAGTATTAGGTCCTGAACTATTAAAGGAAATGGAAGAAATTGTTAAGCAGGTATAAAGTAATCTGAAAATTGCGCAGGATTGACAGAAAAGTCAGGCAGACCTTAAAAGAACTCCAAAGGAGTTTCAGGTAGATGAACATGTGTTCATCAAGGTGAGGCCCAAAAAGAGCTCTCTGAGATTGGGTAGTTGTGCAAAACTAGCACCTCGTTACTGTGGTCCATTTGAAATACTGTCTAGAATTGGACAAGTAGCTTATCAATTAGCATTACCACCAAATTTAAGAGTGCATAATGTTTTTCACATTTCTGTATTAAATAAATATGTTCATGATGCTACTCATGTTGTTAACTGGAATGATGTACAGGTGGAACCAGAAGGAGATTTTCTGGTGGAACCAGACTGTATCCTCAGGCGGAGGGAGATCACACTTCGGAACCGCACCATTGGTAAGGTGAACGTGCAATGGAAGCACCTTAGTCCAAAGGAAGCCACCTGGGAATTGAAAATTAATATGCGAGATGCATATCCAATTTTGTTCTAGGGGAATTCTGAGGACGAAGAATAAATAACATCGAGGTCGATGTTATGCTCTAAGGGGGTGTGTATGTCACGTGCCCCAATTTTGCAAAAACAATTTTATATTATTTGATATTATTTGAGGACAATATGTTAAATTTTATGCTAAGTTGTAATTGATGACTCATTAGAGTCAAGGATATTTAATGTAATTTTGAATATTTTATTTATAAATAAATAAAGAAGGAGACAACATCTTAGGAGAGCTGTTAAAAGAGTGTTTACTGGTCAAATTGGTGGAGGAGACTGGGTGGAGAGAAAAATGACATGTGGCAGCATCCTCAAACCACTTCCAACTGTTGCAGGTGGCAACCTCCCTATATTTGGGGTCATGATTCCCCAAGAAAGTGGAATCAGAGCAGGTGGCTCAATTAATGAAAACTGACCCAAAAGACCTAGGCAATCTTTATAAAAATTCCCATTGAAGAGAGCTGAGGCTGCTCATTTTCTAGAGAAGTGATCATTTAGGTGAATGAATGTACTTCAGAGAAATTCAATGGAAGGGAATTGTGGAAAGTGTTTGAGGGGATAACTGTTGATTGATCTAGTGCAGCTTTTAAGCTGACAGATCTTACTGCTGAGAGCGGAGTATTTTACCGAGTTATTGGACTAGTCTATTGTTTGTATTCTCCACCAATTCTCAGCCAAGAATACCAGGAACAGGCTCGGGGGTCCTGAGGAAGCGTTGTTTGAACGCTCTCCAGGAGATTGGCAGGGAGGAACAACCTCCTAACGATGTTGTCGTCTGTCCTAAACAAGTTCTACATTATTTTGTTTTACTCTGTTAGATAGATAAATCTGAGTCTGACTGTTATATGAATGTTAAATATTCAGTTTGTAAATGTTAGAATTTAGTAGTCTTTTTAGTTTATTGAAGAAATGAATTTGAAAAGTAATGTGTTAGAATAGAAAATAATTTCTAGTCTGTGTTTTTCCACACCTGGAAAACCAGGCCGTACTCCAGCACAGATAGAATATTTACAGTAGATGAAAGAAAATGATAAGAGATTGAATATAATAGATATGGTTCTGCATTTTGTAGATAGCAGAGTATTTAATACTGTGTGTAAGTTATTATTAAAGAGAACAGTATTCTGGTTAGTTATGTTACTCTTTTTATGAGCATATATGTGTTGAAAAAGAAATAGTAACGCTAAAATAGAATTATAGTAAAGAAATATACTATTACAATAAAAATTATAGGAGATACAGTAAGTATCTAAACAAGGTTTCAACCACCCTTATATCATTTAGCTTAAACTATTTTTTTACATATACTAGAATAGGATCATGTTATAAATACTATTAAGGAAGAAATAATCAAAGTTCAGAGTTAATGTTTAAAACATTACATAACCCTGAATCTTACAGTCTTCGTATTATCTTTATTTTATTTACAAGAAAAATATTAAAACAATAATTACCATTATTAACAACCGAGGAAGAAAAGATTCTAATTACACAGAGCCATATATTACAAGTTTATTAAAACTATTGCTTAAACGATACAGAGCTCGAAGTTAAACCCTTTTAAACCAAAAATATTCCTTTGTCTGGCCGTAAGGCTAAAGAAATAACCAAATTTATTTCACCAGCTTAGGGCCGGTTACACCCAACATCATGGCGAGGTTTTGAAAGACAAAACTAACAAGCAACTTATAAAAACTTCATTACTGTAATTTTCTTTATAAAACTATATATATGTTATCAGGGTATTCGAAACAGAGAACCATTAAACCATGAAGACAGGAGGACCTTCACATTTTAAGACACAGAGTATATCATTACTTCACCATAAGGTTGTAAACTTGTCATTAATATGAGAAAAGTGAGATACAAGTCACGACATCGAAGCCGGATTTACCCTGCTACAGGAAAGGGTTTAATAACCAAAAACTAAAATAACAACTGAGCTAAGCATTTAAAACACCAAAGGAACCGAAGTCTTATTCCTTCTCCAACTGAAACCCTTTTCCCCTATTTTGTTCAAGCAGGGAGTTGCCACTTTGTAACCGGGGCTTACCCGTAGGTTTTGATGACGATACGAACTTGGAGAGGGTTCATTCCAAGCCTGTTTTCAAACTGCAATCCTACAAGCAAAACCCAAAGGATTTTAGTTAGAGATTTTTATTCTATTATTAAAACTGTAACTAAAAATTTGTAACATTTGTAAAATAATTTCCTTACCTGGAAATGAAGAAATATGGAGCCACGGAGGAACGAACCAGTACAACAACCAACACAACAAACCATCACAATGAACATCCCAAACCCTCGTGTTCACTAGTGACAGAGGTGACAGGGCTCACAATACATGCTACACTGACGACGGGAACAGGAGTAAGCCTTGACAATGGCCACGAAGGAAAATAACACTAAAAACTACTGACAAAACTACACTACCCTCACGCGCAACAAAGTATTGTTTGCAGGAAGAAAAACCTAATGCGAGCTGTGAACTTTGCAACCCGTACACTAGAGTGGAAACACTTCGTGATACACAAACAATGGAGCTGAAGATGAGCACAAGCAAGCCCTCATGGCCGCAGTAAACCAGACAGAGCAAAGACCAAAACCCTCGACGAAGAATGAGGAGTTAGGGTTGCATTGTGAGCTTTTAAGTTATGCATTGCACGGTGGTGGACGTTCCACATGCCCACCAGATTATTCAGTCCAATATGGGTTGAATGATATAGTTGTCACTGCATTGTCGAGACAACAAATTATTGTCAATAATTTGAACAATGACTATAATGCTAGTGTAATATATAAAGTCAAACATATCTTCACAATGATAAACCATAGGGTAAGCAATGATAAAGGATGAGATTTTTATTTGCATCGTTAACCCTTGTTTTATGTAAACCTTGAAATCTTTTGATGGAAAAATAACAACTATGGAAAGATCCATAGTAGGGTATATGCCCTTGATCTTAAGGTAATAGTTCCAATAATAATCATTTATTCAAACATTATATATAGCAAGACCATGATGTTAGAACTAGTTTTTATGTAAAGACTAATAGTAAGAATCTAGTTTATAAATCAACATTGTATATATAAAAAGTATTTACACTCTAGAATAAATTCTTACTTTTGTATGAAGTCTATGGTACTAAGAGTAAGATAAACTTCATGGAAGTTGTAATCGTTTGGTCTCCATAAGTAACCAAAGCTCCAAATGAATCAAATCAAGGCTAGCTTAGTCTTGATAGTAAAAGATAGTAAAACTATCGAAGAATACATATAGCATCACTATTATTTATAAATAAATAATATGACAATGTAATTTCGTCACATTACTTATGTCATGAAGAAGTTTGGAAGTTAGAATTCACAACTTGACGACATTTATGCAAATGATCAATTATAAGTACAATGCAATAATAAGCCGATAAAATTCCTCTACTGAAGCTGAATTAAAGGTAAAGCTAAGAGTTCTATGTAAGCTTGTTTTCTTGAAAGGCCTTAGGTCTGTTTCCATACTTATAAGCAGTGTTGAAAATTTTATAAATAGCAACAGCAATAAGCTCATGTTTCAGTAAGAGTGTTGATATACTAAATCATGAGCTCTATGAAGAACTGGAAATAACTTAGCGTAAAGATGGAAAGATGATTTATCTAAAGTAGCAGTCATTCTGATAAAAGACAATCAGTAAGGCAAAGGTATTGATCATTACGACATGCATTTAAAATAATGATATAGTTGCAAAGCAAGTAAAGAAGAATTACTTTACCTCGTAGTATCCTTGAACTCTATTAAGCAAACTTTTACTCTAGCAGTATATTTATGCTAAAGAAGCATATCTGGATTAACGATTTAATAAACTCTTACTGGTTCCGAAATTTACCTGTCAAGCCTGTAAGATCCAGAAATCTAGCTAAGTTAGCATTCGCTAAGTAAGCCCCAGTTAGAACGTAACTTCTCACCTACTTGACAAAATCAATTCATCAGTACAGCTAGAATCAATCGAATGCAGGTTATTTACATCGCATATCAAAATTAAAACAGTATTAATTTATATGTGTTTAAGTTAATGGTTACTTTTGTTAACTGTTTCATTTATCCGTTAGCCGCTAGCAGTTATCAAACTGCGACTATAGACAGTTTATGTTACATCAAAAAAATTTAATTTTTGTGAAAATTTGGGGTTTTGACAATGGGTGTCTCTATCATATCAGTGTCTACTAAAACTGTGGGTGGGTGATCACACCATCATTGGATATTGGTGTCTCCTATAATGACCCAACTTGGAATTTCCAAACAAAGGCACAATTTGGGTAAATTCACGATTAACTAGTCTTGACTCTAGGGGTTCTAAATGGCACCAAATGGTCTTGAATTTGGTAAGAACTGATAGGATGAGTCTCAATATCTCTCAAGAGGGAGTCCTCTAATCATTTCATGATTGTATTTAGGAATCTTCAACTTTATTTAGGATTGATGACAAATAGCGAAAATTACTAGGAAANGATGAGTCTCAATATCTCTCAAGAGGGAGTCCTCTAATCATTTCATGATTGTATTTAGGAATCTTCAACTTTATTTAGGATTGATGACAAATAGCGAAAATTGCTAGGAAATTGTGGTGAAACTCTCCCTAGGGTGTGGGCCAAAAAGAGGTTCCAACTCAAGTACGGATCTCCAAAATTTATTAAAAAAGTATGGGGAATGAAAATTTCTCTTATGGACTAATATTATATGTGTTTATTCATTCTACAAACTAGTTATAGCATTCCACATTTATTTGATAACATTCAGTGATGTTGCTTGAAGGGAAATGGCATAGAGAGCCCATTTCAACTCACAAAAAGAATATGAAATAGTGCAAAGAAGATCATGGTGAATGTAGACCATATACAACATACATATATCATAATCAACAACATTTAACATTACAGAAACTCCTTAATACAAATCAGATAAACAACTCCTTCGAAATGGAAACCAATACATGGAAACTAGTCAAACCATAGCTTGGAAATGTGGGCATTTTGCATATGTATTTATGCTAATTCTACTCACGGAGAGTAGGGGAAACATATTACAGAGCCAAACATCATTCACCCATGCTTGGGAATCAATTTATTTCAATCAAGCACAAGCACCATTCACACTAGTGCGCCATCATGTGGAAACATGGGAATAATGAGATGGGGGATGAAAGAATGGGGAAAGAGATGAACGACAAAGTGTATCAACCTTCTATCTGCAACAAAATCACTCCATTCAAATCCAACTGAGAGGTCAGGGTGGCCTCTCCAACAGCCAATTTGGATAGGAATACAAGTCCCTCTAAATTGGCTAACTAGCAAGGAGAATGAGGATTGATCGTGTAATGGACAAGCTAGAGCTTTCCAAAATGCCAAAGGAAATTCTCAAAATGATCAAAATCCATTATCCTTCATCGTGACATCTTTTTATAATCCTCATAAGGTCCTCTAAGGTTGAATTTCCCTCCATAGGCTTCTTCCAACTCATCCTAGTTGTTTAGTAACCCCTACGACACTTGTCCTCTTCCTCATGCATCAATCCTCTTCCAAATTCGAATGGCTTCCACTAACCTGCAAATGCGCCCCCTTGGCAACTATTTTTAGCCCTGTCATGTCAAATTGTCATAGGTTTGCAATCAGGTCTGATGTTGTCATAGAATGTTCCATCATTGTTGTCATAAAGTGTAGGGAATCTCTCTCAAAGAGGCACACATTTTCTTCCTAGTCTCTTCCTCTTCCATGGGGAGTTATTCCTCTTCACCAATTTTAATCCTTTGGCTCATGATATGTTACTTGACACCTCTTCATCTCCCAAGAACGTTCCATTCCTCATAATTTCAAATTTGGGGGATAGGTCATGACAAGTGTAGGGAGGAATCTAGCCACCCAAGGTCTCCATGAACCTCCAAGTGTCTCCATGAAGAAATGCCACTTTATTTTATCGATATTTATTATTTATTTGACCTAATATAATGTGTGTATGGTAAACTAAGGTTCTCTTAGGTCTCATAGCTCCCTTATTGCGAAATTTAATGCCTCCACCTCAACCTAGGGAACTATATGTTGGTGAAACATTGTTAAGTAGTAGTCTTATTGGGATGGGGACATGGCAGTCCTCCCCACCCAATATTGCTTGTCCTCAAGCAATGCCAAGTGTTTATGCTACAAAATTTGTTCATCTTCCCAAGTGGCTACCTCACTAGGAAAATCCTTCCATTGTACAAAGCATTCCCTTATTGTTCTGCTTCTTAACTTCCTTTCTCTTGTCTTCAATGTTTTTTCCAGAATGAAAATAAGTTGTCTTTCATTATATAATGGAGGTAATGTTTCTAAAACTGAGATATGTTGACCTATAACCTTCTTTAGAATTGAAACATGAAATAGATTATGAATTTTACTTCCTACTGGAAGCTCCAATTCATAGGCCACTTCTCCAATTTTTCAAACCACTTTCTAGGGACCATAAAACCTTGCTTTGAGCTTTTTTGAACCTTTACCCTTTATGGTGATTTTTTTGTAGGGTTTCAACCTCAAATATACCAAGTCATTCACTTGGAAGTTTCTCTCCACTCTATGTTGATCTACATATTGTTTGTGTTGATTTTGGACAACCTGCAAGTTATATTTCAAAACCTTCAAAATTTATTGACTCTCTTCAATCCAATCCTTAGCTTTTGGAGCTCTATTATCACAAAAAATGTGGTCAATAAAAGTGGATGCATCATAACCATAAACTTCTTTGAAATGATACATGTCAATGGACATATGAAAAGTAGCATTATAACAAAACTCACCCAAATACAACCATTTGATCCATGCCTTTTGTTTCCCACTAAAATAGTTCCTCAAGTAGCCCTCCAACCATTGATTCACCCTCTTTGTTCGGCCATCAGTTTGTGGATGATAGCTTGTGCTAGGAGTCAAATTTGTCCCCGCCATTTTGAAGCATTCTTGCCAAAATGCACTCAAAAATCTAATATCTCTATCACTAACAATGCTCTTGGGAAGCCCATGCAAAATGAAAACTTCTTTAAAGAATAGCTCAAACAGCAGTGGAAGTTGTGGTAATAGCAAATAAATCATCAAATTTAGCAATTCTATCCACCACTATAAATATGCAATCCTTACCGAGTACTTTGGAAAACCTAGTAATGAAATCCATGGAAATGCTCTCCCATTTTTGTTCTAGAATAGGCAAGGGGTGTAAAAGTCCAGCTGTATGAGTGTGCTCCACTTTGTTTTGCTGACGTGTTGGGAATTAATTAACATATTGCAGAACATCATTCTTCAACCCTTTCCAATAGAATATTTCTCTCAACATTCTATATGTTTTGAAGAAACCAGGGTGGCCTGCTAGAGGAGAATCATGAGCTCTCTTCAAGACTTTCTCCTTCAAACTCAAACCAGGGACCAAATAGATTATATATTTGTACTAGATGATTCCTTCCAACACCTTATACCTATCATCATGGTTATTTCCATCAAAATGTTCACAAGAAAACTTCCCCTTGGCATATTCTACTTCTAATCTAGCTTTCCAATTTTCTGCAACATCCATTAGAGAAATATAAGGTCTTTTAGATAAGGCATCTGCTACCACATTATTCTTTCCCTTCACATATTCAATATCAAAGTCAAATGCTTGAATCTTACTCACCCACTTTTGTTGCCTTTCATTTAGATCATTTTGAGTGAGGAAGTACCTTAAGCTATTATGGTCAGTTTTGACCACAAACTTGTTTTCCACCAAGTATTTCCTAAAATTGATCAAAGCATGCACTTAGTCAAACTTGTTTCCCGCCAAGTATTTCCTAAAATTGATCAAAGCATGCACAATGGATAACATTTCTTTATCATAAATAGAGTAAAGCTTCTCATATGGTTGTAGCTTCCTACTCTTGAAAGCTATTGGGTGTTATTCTTGCTTTAGGAATGCTCAAATGCCCTCCCCTAATGCATCACACTCCAAGACAAATGGTTTAGAAAAACCAGGCAATGTTAGAATAAGACAATTGCTTATTATCTGTTTCAATCTTTAGAAAGCTTTTTCAGCCTCTTCATGCCATTGGAAAGCATCCTTCTTTGTCAAATCAGTGAGAGGTGAAGTGAGTTAGGAGAACCCCTTCACATACTTTCTGTAGCAGGTACAAATTCCAATGAATCCTCTCAATTCAGTGAAATTTTTGGGACAAGGCCATTCTATAATAGATTTTTTTTTNAGGAGAACCCCTTCACATACTTTCTGTAGCAGGTACAAATTCCAATGAATCCTCTCAATTCAGTGAAATTTTTGGGACAAGGCCATTCTATAATAGATTTTTTTTTTCCATATCAACCTTCACACCATCTTGACTAATGATGTGTCCAAGATACAAAAATTCTGTCAAACCAAACTCGCATTTTGACAGCTTAGCAAACAAAGATTGATCATGCATAATTTTTAATACCACTTCTAGATGATGCAAATGTTCTTTCCATGTTTTACTGTAAATAAGAATGTCATCAAAGAAAACTAGTACAAACTTACGAATTTGCTTGTGGAAGATATTGTTCATGCATGATTGGAATGCGGCAGGAGAATTTGTCAAGCCAGAGGGCATGGCGACAAACTCAAAGTGACCATAGTGGCATCTGAAAGCAGTCTTTGGTATTCCTTCCTCCCTCATTTGAATTTGATGATAACCAGATCTAAGATCAACCTTTGAGAAGAACTTTGCTCCATGGAACTCATCCATGAGCTCATTAATCCTTGGGATGGGATATCTATTCTTCACTGTCTTCTTATTCAAAGCTCTAAAATCAATGCACATCCTAAAAGTTCCATCCTTTTTCTTTACCATAACAACTGAAGAAGCATAGGGGCTTGAATTAGGCCTTATGAGACCCAATTCCAAAAGTTCTTTAATGGCCTCCTCAATCTCATCTCCAATCCTTTTGGGGTGCCTATAGGGATGCATTTTTATGGGTTGGGTTCCTATCTCTAACTCAATGGTGTGTTCCACCACTCTGTCTGGTGGTCTCCTTGGGGGAAGGTCTTCAAAAACCTTCTCATACTTACTCAACAAGTGCTTTATCTCCTTAGGATGCTTGGCAGCCTTCAAGTGAGGCTTAGAAAATGTAATCAAACATTCAACATCCCATTCAATGTCTCCATGCCTCAAGATAGACCTCATACTATGAGAGGACACCACTTGGTTTGGGTAAGTGTGCATACCTCTCCACAAGATTGGTTTTACATCCGAATTTTATAACTTCATTTCAGGGACTTGATAGTTCATTGTATGTTCTCCCAAAGAATATAACCATTGGACTCCCAAAACCACATTTATATCAGCTACATTCACTACATAGAAGTTGTCAGTAACAATATGATTTCCTATAGTAACTTGAATCTTTGGAATCCATTTGGTGCAGTCCATAGAGTTGTTATATGGAATGATGACCGTGAAACCATCAAAAGTTTCATTTTGTAGCTTTCTCCTTTCCACATAAGTTGCATCTATGAATTTATGAGTGGATCCTCCATCCACTAGGACCGTATCCTTTTGGCCTTGTATGTTACCCTTGTGTCTAAGGGTGTGAAATCTAGGTACACTTGAAAGTACTGCAACTTTTTCTGTCTCGGGAGTGGGTTCTTCTTCTTCTGTTGTTTCATACCCCTCTTCTTGGGCTGCAATTTGTGTTTCTTCCTCCTCTTTATCTTCCTCCTCTTTATCTTCCTCATCTTTAGAGAAAACTTAAATGTAGCGTGTCTTCCCCTTTGCACACCTATGTCCCAGAACCCAAGGTTGCTGACATGTGAAGCACAATTTCTTTCTTTTGAGTTCTTCTTTGCTTATCCCTGTTGCTGCTCCTGACCGATGTGTGTGTGTCAAAGCCCAAAATTAGGCACACCGATCCGATGGCAACTGCGAAAAGAGCAGCCATTGTCATCACTTTTCTCTCTTCCTCACTTCAAGTTGACTCTTCTCCAACTCAAGAGGGGATTCCCTAAGATTAAGATCACTAAGGCAGAAAACAATGATGGAAAAGGTGAATAGAAGAAGCTGCTTTAGAGAAATGTTTGTAGCATAAAAGTATTTGAATGGTTGATGGAAGGAGGGAAAGATCAAACCTCACTAATGGACCAGTGTCAGTATACATAAAGGGAGAAATGGAGTCAAGGGAGAACTCACAAGGGACTTGTGTCAAAGGCACAACTACTAGATCTTCTTCCTCCTAATTGCAGAATATGCACTATACAAACAAGGGAGATACTACATAATCAAACTTGATTGAGTGTAAATAGCAATACCCATGTATGCACGCTCACAAAGGGAAAATGCTAGCAACTGCTAGGATTTCCACCTTCCAATAGGAAGGTAGCGTCTATTTATGGTCTCCGACGCAAACATAGAAAGGAAAGAAGGCATCTAACAACAATTGCTCATTCACACAAGTTTATGCCACACACCATAGAGTGTACTCAATTGAACAATCATAAAACCTGAAACAATATTTTTTCTATTAAGCCCTTGCGAAAAATCCTCCCATCTTTTCCATCCTTACAATAGGGGAAACTGGCCTCTTTATAGGTCCAAAACTTCCTTATTCTTTTCAAAAAGGAAAAAGATAAAGTAATAAGAAAAAGGAAAAGTAATAAAATAATAGAGAAAAAGGTAAGATCATAGATCCACCTTTCACTCATTACAAAGGGACTTGTGTCAAAGGCACAACTACTAGATCTTCTTCCTCCTAATTGCAGAATATGCGCTATGCAAACAAGGGAGATACTACTCAATCAAACTTGATTGAGTGTAAACAGCAATACCCATGTATGCACGCTCACAAAGGGAAAAGGCTAGCAACTGCTAGGATTTCCACCTTCCAATAGGATGGTAGCATCTGTTTATGGTCTCCGACGCAAACATAGAAATGAAAGAAAGCCTCTAACAACAATTGCTCATTCACACAAGTTTATGCCACACACCATAGAGAGGACTCAACTGAACAATCATAAAACCCGAAACGATACTTTTTCTATTAAGCCCTGGAGAAAAATCCTTCCATCTTTTCCATCCTCACAATAGGGAAAGCTAGCCTCTTTATAGGTCCAAAACTTCCTTATTATTTTCAAAAAAGAAAAAGTAATAAAATAATAGAGACAAAAGGTAAAATCATAGATCCACCTTTCACTCATTACAAAATCTACTTTATTAAAATGAGCTATACTTAACCACTCCTTCCCTGACCCAACAATAAAGTGGGAATCTATGAAAACAACACACTCAGATAATCACATAACTAAACGAAAACTTAACAAAAAAAATTCAAGCTCTATGTGGAGGAATGCAGCCAGATATGGTAGTTTTGACTTAGCCCAAGTCGTAAGAAACTCTTCGATCCACAACATTTAACAGGCTGGTTTCAAAAATCGACTCTGCTCAGCTTCCAACACTGCAAACTTGNGTAGTTTTGACTTAGCCCAAGTCGTAAGAAACTCTTCGATCCACAACATTTAACAGGCTGGTTTCAAAAATCGACTCTGCTCAGCTTCCAACACTGCAAACCTGTCTTTGAGACTGAAGTCCCGACCTCTTCAGCGTGATTTACTGGAAAATGAATTTAAAGAATCGTATCCTTTATTGATTCCTAAGGAAACGATGCCATCGGGCTGCCAATGTTGCGAAGTTGCACCGATTAATGCTAATGGTTTCCAAACATAAAAAAAATGGTTTCCAAACATAAAAAAAAGGAAACCCGGCTTCACTATTTCACGACTCGGGCTCCTTTAACCAGATATACAGCGCTGACATAATAATCACAGCTACACCCACTTCTGTGGTGATGAAAAAGATCATGGGGGTGAATCGTGATCTTCAGAGAATATGGTGAGTCCGCCCAGAATCGCGAGTTCCATAAATTTTCACGCTGGTTGCCTGTGTAAAACTCCTTCTTGTAAACGCCAATAATTAACAAACTTGATTCCTGAGCTGAGGTGGAGTGCCAGTTTATATCTGAACCAAAGCGTCGTGATAGTCTACACTGAAACGTTGATTCCAGCACAGGGTGTGCTCTGCCATTTGTGTTCTGCATGAAGTGGAGCTATTCATCTTGACAACCATTTACCTGATGGAGATCTTCACGGAATCGGTTTTCTGTGAGTACCTGTGTTGAATGCTCCACACTCTGTGTAACCGTGAACATACCATCAAAATACCTAATAGATCGAACGCTAATGCAATTTGGCAGCCAAATGAAACATTGGAGGTTGTAAAAAATCACGGAGATTTTATTGGCCACCACGAAGATCACCCAGACGACTGTCAGTGAACAAAATGTGGAATTCCATCAAAGATCCATGATTTCAAGTATATGCCACGGCAATGCCAACTCTGTTCAATTTTGAAGGACTCTCACACTCCATCAGCGCACCTTAGCCTCACGGTTCTGGAATACATGAAGAAAATACCAAAGGTACGTGTGCATAGTTGGCGACATGCTTACAGTCTCCTTTTTGGTTTTCAAAATTTTGAGCTTTTTGGTATTTTATGAGCTGGGGCGGTCCATAATGTTTTGAATCCTTGAATACAGTGCTCGGAGTTGGAGCTTTGTGTAAGATAAAACGAGCTACTGCAATTCATGCTCCATTGTCACTTTTAGACCAAGCTTCTGCACCCTTTTTCTATCAAATCTGCTTGTATGCGAACCCAATCTCCTGTAAATGGAGAAAAGGGGAAAAAACATGGTAATCAGTCAAATATTCACGTCTTGTGGTTTTGGGAGGAAGTTTGTTCCAGGCCATAACTTCCTGGGCTACTAGTTCTATTGAATGTTCCTTCAAAAAGGGGACTGCTGCAAAGGCTGCTACAAAACTGCCACGTTGTTCATGGTCATCACATGGCCTTCTTGAGAAGTTATGTGAAAAGAACTTTTGACGTGGACACCCATGTCAAAATGGGGGTGGTAACAGGCCCTCCCTTATTCTCTTTGAAAAAAGAGTCTGTTTTCCATTGTTTCCTTCCTTCCTTGAATTTGGAAGGGAAATTAGGCTTGGGCGTATTTGTGTTTTGGCAACACATTTTGCAAGTCTCTTGTCAAATTCATGGCATCTTTGAATGTAGCTGGCTTGTGGGATTTCATGACCTTTTCAAAGGCTTTGTCAATCCTTCAGTAAATAGTAAAAACAATCTAGCCATAGAAACATCAAAAACTATTACCCGTAGTTTTTCAAATTCTAACATATATGCTTGAGGAGTTCCAACTTGCTTTAATTGTGCTAGTTCTTTGAAAGGAAGTTCAGGGTCTTTCCTATCAAATATATCCATTAAAGCATTGGAGAAACCCTAATAAGATAAAATATGATCATGACCCAAGGTTATAAGATCATGTAACCACCAATCATTAGATTCCCCTTCAAGATATAAAATGGCCATTTTCAGTGCATCTTCTTCAACCATAGGATTTAACTGGAAATACACACTTGTTTTTTGTAGCCAGGCACNAACCACCAATCATTAGATTCCCCTTCAAGATATAAAATGGCCATTTTCAGTGCATCTTCTTCAACCATAGGATTTAACTGGAAATACACACTTGTTTTTTGTAGCTAGGCACTAGAAGACATTTGGTAAGAACCATCAAAGGAAGGAATAGTTACTTTTCCAATGGTATACTTTAATTCCCAATTTAGATGAGGTTCCTTAGTTCCTCTTCCTCCTTGCTTAAGCTGATGAGAGGTCATGGAGAACTAATCGAAAGGTAGAACTTTCCTACATTCTTCACTAAGTTGTTGCCAATCATGTGTTGCTTCCTTCACACCATAAGTGGGGTCAAGGATTTCTTTAGAGTCTAAAAACTTAGGAATCGTAGGTCTAGTTTGATTCTAGAATTCATGGGGTCAGTTGTGAGGTCTAGTCTTTGAGTAAATAACTTCCCCGTAGGTCTTCTTCTCAGAATGAGGTGTACTAGTACTACTCCCTGGTGTTGATTTGTTCCCAAGTTGGCTAGCCAACAACTCAAATCCTTGCATAAAATGGTTGGTAATGTCTTCAATATATGACTTCATAAAGGTTTTAATATCCTATGTATCCTCCTTATCATCCATATCTTTGAATCCTAGTTTTTCCTTAATCTTCTCGTACTCAGAATTAACTTCTTCACCTTCTTCTCTTGCACTGTTAATATCTTCAGACTCGGCTTCTAATGGAGGGAGAATATCATTAGTGAACATGAATAGGGAACTCCAATAGGTGCTAATATCATTATCTGATACCACTATAATGACCCAACTTGAAATTTCCAAACAAAGGCACAATTTGGGTAAATTCAGGATTAACTAGTCTTGACTCTAGGGGTTCCAAATGGCACCAAATGGTCCTGAATTTGTTAGGAACTTAGGATGAGTTTCAATACCTCTCAAGAGGTCCTCTAAACATTTTATGACTATATTCACACACATGCAACTTCATTTTGGATTGATGACAGATAGGGAAAAATTACTAGGAAATTGTCGTGAATTCCCCTAGGGTGTGGGCCAAAAAGGGGTTCCAACTTAGTTACGGATCTCCCAAATTCATTAACAAAGTATGGGGACTGATAATTAATCTTACTTATTTTCATTATACGTGGTTATTGGTTCTGTAAACTAGTTATAGCATTCCACATTTATTTGGAAACATTCAGTGATATTGCTTAAAACCACTTATACTATGAAATGAAAACTCGACACAGTTCTCATTTTTCTCTCTCCTAATTTTAGTAGCTATTTTTACCTTCATTTAAAAAAGGGTTGATACGAGTATCACCCATTTTCATTATAAGGCATTTTTTTGGGCATTTGAATCAGCC